>JAJOOR010018414.1:0-21707 GCA_036250505.1 Solanum acaule | reverse complement strand
AGTACTTTGGCTAATTGAATATAATTGTTGGTTAAAGTAAAGTCTAAACCATTTTCCTCGTGGGATCGACCCCAACCTACAAGTTGGGTTCTTTACTTGATAATGATCGCTTATACTTCTTTAGGAGGGTGTAATTTGAGCGTATCAATGCCAAATATACACCCACCCATCATTCATTAGTATGCTAATATTCAGAATCAACTATCTTCAATACCTGGAAATACTCGAGCATCAACAGTGGGAGTTGCCTCACTTAGTTCAGCAACATCATCCCATTTAACCCCTGGATTTCTGTCCAATATTTCCTTTTGAAGCCTAGCAGCCAATTCTGGATGAGATCCATTATACTTTACTTTTGACTTGGCGTCTTTTACAGCATTCTGATAGTTGTAAAGAAGAACGGTAAAAATATTATATATAAAGAACTTAAAGTCTCAGCTTAGTATTAAGTAGAGTGAAGGAACTTTTGTGCACTTTCGGTACATCAACTGCTCTAAAAAATTGCATTACTATACTTTACTTGATTTTATCAATGTAACAATAAAAATCCACTTCTTTTATGTAAATGAAGATTAAAGATTTTTTAAGATTGGAGTTCGGAAAAATACTTTGTGATTCGAGTGTAGATGATGGCCTAAAAGGCAACAGTTTTAAATATTCTCGCATAGTTAAAGGCAGAAAAAGTATGTGTACCTCTTCTTGTGCTGAGTTTACGTTATTGTTCACCTGAGCAGCAGAGTTGAGCTCTCCTCCCTACAATTTTTTTTAAAACAAATAAACTTTGTAACCTAAACAAGAAAAGTTGAAAAATGGAAAACAAAATAAAATGACGATTCTAGATAAGATTAAAGATAATTTGAAATTGGAGTTTGATAAAATAATTTGTGATTTGAGTGTAAATGATGGCCTAAAAAGCAACATTACTAAATGTTCTCTGCGAGTATTAAAGGTAGATGAGGTATTTGTACCACTTGTTGCGCTGAGTTTCCATTACTATTCGCCTGTGCAGTAGAGTTAAACAATCCTCCCTATAATATTTTTTAAAACAAATAAGCTTTGTTACATAAAACAAGAAAAGTTGGAAAAAGGAAAATAAACCAACAATTCTAGCAAAGATTAAAGATTGTTTGAGATTGGAGCTTGGTAAAATAATTTGTGATTTGAGTCTTAGATAATGGCTAAAAGGCAATATGAATAAATGTTCTCGGAGAGTACTATCAAAGGTAGATGAGGTATTTGTAGCACTTGTTGCTTCGTGTTTCCATAACTATTCACTTGTGCAACAGAGCTGATCCCTCCTCCCTACAAGAAAATTATAAACAAATATACTTTGTAACCTAAAACAAGAAAAGTAGAAAAAAGAAAAACAATACAAAACAACAATTCTAGCAAAGATAAAGATTATTTAAGATCGGAGTTTGGTAAAATGTGATTTGAGTCTAGATGATCGGCTAAATAACAACATTAATAAATGTTCTCAGAGTGTATTAAAGGTTGATGAGGTATTTGCACCACTTGTTGTGTTGTGTTGGCATTACTATTCACATGCGCAGCAGAGCTGATCCCTCCTCCCTACAAGAATTGTACAAAAAAATAAACTTTGTAACCTAAAACAAGAAAAGTTGAAAAAAGAAAATCAATATAAAACAACAATTCTAGCAAAGATTAAAGATTATTTAAGATCGGAGTTTGGTAAAATGTGATTTGGGTCTAGATGATCGGCTAAATAACAACATTAATAAATGTTCTCGGAGTGTATTAAAGGTAGATGAGGTATTGTACCACTTGTTGCGTCGTGTTTCCATAACAATTCACTTGCGCAGCAGAGCTGATCCCTCCTTCCTACAAGAATTTTATAAACAAATAAACTTTGTAACCTAATGCAAGAAAAAGTTGGAAAAGGGAAGACAAAATGTATAATAATTCCAACAAAGATGAAAGATTATTAAGATTGTAGTTTGTTAAAATACTTTGTGATTTGAGTCTAGATGATGGCCTGAAAAGCAACATAATTATATATTTTTGAATAATATTAAGGGCAGATGAAGTATTTGTACCATTTGTTGTGATGTGATCCCGATATTATACACCTGCCCTGTACAAGATTCATAAAAAAAGAATTGTAATCTAAAACAAGAAAAAATTGGAAAAGTATAATATCAAAAATTCTGTAAAGGATAAATATTATTTAAGTTGGAGTTTGTTAAAATACAGTACGCGATTAGAGTGCAGATGATGGGCCTAAAAAGCATCATTGTCAAATGTTCTCAGATAGTATTAAAGGCAGAAGAGATATTTGTACCACTTGATGCGTTGTGTTTCTCTAATGAATGTTGTTGATGAGGTTGTTGTTTGAAAAAGTAGAATTGTTTAAGTAAGTAGTTGTCGCTAGACTTGCATGTTCTTGTGCTTGTTGTTGTAGTAGTAGTTGTGATTGAAGCATCAAACTACGTTGTTGTTGTTGTTTGTACCATTGTTGTTGTTGTTTGTACCGTTGTTGTTGTTGGTGGTGGTGTTGTTGTAGTTGTAGTTGTAGTTTGATTGAAACGTCAAACTATGTTGTTGTTGTTGTTGTTGTTGTTGTAAAGCACCTCGAATGGCATATCCCTGTCCTACTGTTGGACATGCTTGTAAAGATACCACCTGCAAAATCATGCAATGTACTTATATCATAAGTCTTTGTGATTTCCTATTACGATTGAGAAATAAATCCAAGAGGCCACTGTAACAATACATACATTGATAATTTCATAGATTAATTCCATGCTACTATAGGTTAGAATACATTGAGGGGTGTTTTTGGTTGGAGAAAATAATACTACATGTATTAGCCATATCATTATTTAATTCTTTGTTTCATAGGATTTTCACCAAATCATGGTATTGTTATTTTGAGTGGTTAAAGATAAAACTGTCCCGAATATACTAAATTATGGATTAGACATAATCCACGCATTACTAATCCCAATATTACTAATAAATCCTATTCTGTACTATTCTCATAGACACCACAAAGGATAGTTTACAAAATTTACATCATCCATCATCATGTAACAACGAAAAAGTCCATATTTAACAGCAAACAATTCAGTCTATCCAAATGTATAAAATAGGACACATTATGAAACATATGCAAGGTATATACCTAGTGAATGGAGGCTGAGTATAATGGTATTGAAGTCATGATCAAGGTTACGATGACCTTCTTCGTAAATGTGAGTGAAATCATTATAGGATAGCCCTTTTGAATAAGCTAGGAAATATTAGTGATATCTCTTGATTGATATTAGGATATATCTTGATTGATCTTTCATGTCTTAGTATCTCATTAGTGATTTAGTTTCTATTATGATTAGGAGAAGATCACAATACTTTATTAGTTGATTATTTCCTTATTTGTTGTTTACTCTCTCGTATAAATACTCAGACATATTAATAAAATAAACACTTCTCTCCAATAGTAAATCTTATATGGTATCAAAGCCTAAAAGCTTCAGCGCATATATTTTTTTCTTGAAAATTTGTGTTCTCCCGCTGCCATTAACAATGGTCTCAACCAATTCCTCCACTGAGAACATCTCAACCACACCTTCTCCTGCATTTGTACCAAATTCTCCAACAATTCTCACCATGAATAACAATGAGTAGTTGATTAATATCAATGTTGTCACTTAGGCACCTCTAAAGCTCAACAATACAAACTATTTGTCATGGAAATATCAGTGGGAAACCATCCTCACTGCATACGATTTCCTTCACTTTATTGAACAGCCACCAAGTCCAATAGCCACACCTTTTCATCAACGACAAAACCATCTCATTCGGAGTGCCATTGCTGCCTTTCTATCTTCTAATATTGTTCCTTTTGTCATTGATGCCAAATCTTCATGTGCTCTCTGGAAAAATCTGGCAGCAACCTATGCGAAGCCATCACGCACTCGTATAATGAGTCTTAGAGAGTCTCTAAGCAACATGAAAAAAGGTAACCTTTCTGTTACTTCATATCTACAAAATATAAAACAAATCTGCAGCACTTTAGCCTCTGTTGGGATTCAAATCTCAATGGATGAGCTCTTCCTTCATGCTCTTCATGAACTTCCAACCGAATATGACAGTATCACTACAACTCTACGTGTCCGAGAAACTCCAGTTACATTTGAAGAGCTTTATGAGAAGCTTCTTGATTTTGAGCAGAATCTCATTCGCTCATCTTCCTCTACCACAGTTCCAATTACAGCAAATTTTGCAGCCAAACCATCATATCACAACAACCGGTCTAGACCCAATCATGCTTCGCGTCCAACAAACAACTTGAATCATATGGATAGACCTGTTGCTAATAATTTCGGTGCTCAACTGGCTAGTCAAAAAAACCACATGAATCATCCTCGTGTTACTTGTCAGCTTTGTGATAAGCCTGGTCATCACGTGAAGCAGTGCCGAAAATTATTGGCAATTCTTTCTTTAATCAATGGTACTGGATCAGATGGGCATACAAGAAACAATGCTCAGTCTCAAACACCACAGACACGTGCTAACTACGCAACTCACAACACCAGCAATGATGGAAATTGGCTTGTTGATTCTAGTGCATTCCATCACATCACGCAGGATATCCAAAAAATTTCCCTTCTCTCTGATTATGATGGTAGTGAAGACATTATGCTTGGTAATGGTAACGAACATAAAATCACCCATACTAGATCCGCTTCTTTACCATTTTCTTCTCGTCCTTTAACTTTGTCCAATGTTTTATTGTGTGCCTAAGATGAAAAAGAACCTTGTTTCTGTTTATCAACTTTGTAATGATAATTATGTCTCTATCACATTCTCACCTAATTCGTTTGTTGTGAAGGACCTTTGCACGGGGGAGCCTCTACTAGCAGGAAACCTGAAAACGGTGTTTATCCATAGCCTTCACCTCTTCCATCACTGACTTGTCCTCAATCCCTCGCCACTACAACTACTGCAAGTGCTTCCAATTTGCATCGACGTCTCGGTCATCCGTCCTCTCCCACTCTTCGTCAAGTTTTCAAGCTTTTAGCTATTTCATGCTCTTTAGAAAAATCCTTCTTTTTTAGTTCCTGTAAAATGCATAAGTTTATTCGGATGCATAAGTTTCCTTTCTACAACTCTACAATAAAGAGCAATGCTCCTTTGGAATACATTTATTCGGATGTTTGGGGTCCTTCACCAGAAATTTCAGTAGATGGTTTTCAATATTATTTAATATTTGTTGATCATTATATAAAATACATCTGGTTCTTTCCCATAAAATGAAAATCTGATGTATCCATTATATATCCCAAATTTAAGAAGGTTGTAGAAAAGCTCTTTCAAAAGCCCATCATCTCCTTTTATTCTGACAATGGTGGTGAGTTCATCCATCGCAAGTCCTTCTTTGAAGACAATGGAACATATCACCTCCTCACTCCTCCACATACTCCTAAACATAATGCAACCATTGAACGTTGTCATCGTCATATTGTTGAGAAACGTATCACCCTATTACACAATGCGAATCTCCCTCTTAAATTTTGGTCATATGCCTTTGCTACCGCAGCCTACTTGATTAATCGCTTACCTACCAGAATTTTAGAGAATCAATCCCCCTATTTTAGACTATATGGAAAACTACCAAACTATGCCAAGCTTCGGGTCTTTGGTTATTTGTGTTACCCATGGTTAAGGCTTATAACCAAAACAAATTGCAACCTCGCACCAATCCATGTTTGTTTCTTGGATACTCACAAAATCAAAGTGCTTACCTTTGTTTTGATCCTATGAAGTCTAGATTATATGTCTCCAGGCACGTGGACTTTGTGGAGCACCATTTTCCGTACTCATTTATGGAAATTAAGGTCAATCGCCTTGAGTCTAACACTGTTGATATATGGGTTCCCTCTCATCATATGATTCCATTTACATCAAGCCATTCTGGTAACTCTTCGCATGCTATATCCACAACATTGAATTCAGGAAGTACCTCTCCTGAGGCTGCCACAAGCAATCGCTCTTCATCAGACGAGCCTGAGAACTCCATCACATCTTTCCTAGGTATGTCTTATGTCACCTCTTCTTCTACTTTTGCTTCCTCATCCTCATCATCAGTACCAACCCTTTCCACTTCCTCTATTCCTTCTTCTGCCCCTATACCAAATCATCCCGTGGTTACCCGTTCTAAAAACAATATTAGTAAGCCAACTCAAAGACTTTGTCTCAGTACTACTTTATCCCCTCAAGCCGAATCATCCTCTGTTACACAACCTTCTACATTACAATCCACTTCTTCAAATACCCATAGCAAACCCAAGCCTACCAGATCCTTGATTTCTTTCAATTCAATACTCAAACCTATTGAGCCTAAGAGTTTTAGCCAAGCATTAAAAGATCCTAAATGGCGTGTTTCCATGAATGAGGAATTATCAGCTCTTAAGGGTCAAGGCACATGGTCACTTGTACCAGCAAATCCTCAAGCTAAATCAGTCGGGTCTAAGTGGGTTTTTCGTGCTAAATACAATTTCAATGGAAGTATTAGCCGCTATAAAGCCCGACTTGTTACTAAAGGTTTCTTGCAGCATCCTGGTGTTGATTATGGTGAAACATATTCTCCAGTAGCAAAGCATACCACGGTGCGTGTTATTCTCTCATTGGCTGCCTCATCTGATTGTTCACTTCGTCAATTAGATGTTAACTACGCCTTCTTGCACGATACTTTAACTGAAGATGTTTATATGTCTCAACCACCTGGGTTTGTGAATGAGACATATCCTACTCATGTTTGTCAGCTTCACAAAGCAATTTATGGGCTTAAATAGGCTCCGCGATTATGGTATAAGGAACTAAAATCCTATCTTATTTCATATGGATTTTGCAACCCTCAGACAGATCATTGCTTATTTATTTATGCTAAATCTGAAGTTATGCTCTATCTAATTGTCTATGTTAATGATCTAATTGTCACGGGTAATCATCAAAGTTCGGTGGAAGATTTTATTGGGTTTCTTGCTAATCGCTTCTCTATTAAAGACCTTGGTGATTTGCATTTTTTCTTGGGTGTTCAAGTTATTCGCTCACCTTCTGGAATTTTTTTAAGTGAGCAGAAGTATATCTATGAGATCTTAGATCGAGCAAACATGGTTGAAGCTAATCCCATGCGCATGCCAATGGCAAGCGGATCTTGTCCCATAAGAAGTGATGGTTATTTACTTCAGGATCCTAAAGAATATCAAAGTATAGTCGGAAGCTTACAATATCTTCACCTTACCAGACCGGATGTTGCCTTTGCTGTAAGAAAATTGTCTCAGTTTACAACTGCTCCAACGACTACACATTGGGTTGTGGTCAAATGAGTTCTTCGCTACCTTGCTGGCACATCTACTAACAGTTTGTTTCTTCGCAAAGGCATGTCACAAAATATGCATGCCTTCTCTGACTCGGACTGGGCAGGTAATCATGAAGATCGCTCCTCTACTACAGCATACATTGTGTTCTTAGGATCCAATCCAATCTCATGGAGTTCTAAGAAGCAAAGAGTTGTTGCTTGCTCATCTAAAGAAGCTGAATATCAGGCTATTGCTTCGCTAAAATTTGTTAGGTCTGCAATTTGCTTCAGGAGTTATCTGTTGTTCTCAAGGAACCGCCAGTAATCTATTGTGACAATCTCGGTGCTACCTATGTGTGTGCTAAACCAGTTTTTCATTCCAGAATGAAGCACATCGAGATTGACCATCATTTTGTTCAAAATCTCTGCCAACAAGGCTTGTTGCGTGTTTCGCATGTTTCATCCCGAGACCAACTGGTTGATCTTCTTACCAAGCCACTTCCAAAAGCTTCATTCAAAGAGCTAAGGTCCAAGATTGGTATATCGGACCGATCTACCATCTTGCGGGGGCATATTAGTGATATCTATTGATTGATATTAGGATATATCTTGATTGATCTTTCATGTCTTAGTATCTCATTAGTGATTTAGTTTCTATTATGATTAGGAGAAGATCACAATACTTTATTAGTTGATTCTTTCCTTATTTGTTGTTTACTCTCTTAGTTTGTATAAATACTCAGACATATTAATAAAATAAACACTTCTCTCCAGCTGTAAAGCTTATAGGAAAGGAGGGTTACCCAAGTATATTTGAAGGAAAAATGGAAGCCTTTGCAAATCGTTACTTAATGTGGGTTCAACTTCCATGATCCATCCTTACAACTCCGTTATCCCTAAATGTAAATCTTTGTTAATATCGAACTTGTCAAAAATTATCTTCATCTTCTCCTCTTTACTCTTTGCAGCATCCACACCCGCCGTCTTTTGCTTCAACAAATTTTTAAACACTTCTTAATAATTATTGTTAATAAAGACAGTGTAATTTAAAAGTCCTAATTATTGTTATATATAAAAATAAAAAAAAAATACCTGAGAGTTTTCCAGCTTCTGTTTTTTCACCATTCAGAGATGATGTTTTCGAATAGGACTAAGAGGTGTATATATAGAGGATTTGTTTTCGAATAATTACTGTTAATAAAGACATTTACTTCTCTTTCCTCTTTTTTTTTTTTTTTTTTGATAAAAAAAAATTAATACAAAAAGTTTAAAAGCAAAACACGAAAGTCTAAAAAATTGTCAAATAGTTTAGTGATAAAAAAGAATTAATACAGAAAGTGTAAAAAAATTCAAATAGTTATCCATCCCCGAAGCGGCACTTTTTTCTAAC
Source organism: Solanum acaule (assembly GCA_036250505.1). Taxonomy (NCBI): domain Eukaryota; kingdom Viridiplantae; phylum Streptophyta; class Magnoliopsida; order Solanales; family Solanaceae; genus Solanum; species Solanum acaule. The sequence continues at coordinate 12,993 of JAJOOR010018414.1, read as the reverse complement.
TTTTTGGTTTGACTTTTTTTTATATTTTAAATAAATTTCAATGAAAACATGTATATGATGCTTAAAATTGTTCATAAAAGAAAATATAGTATGGGTATATAATTTTTTTAAATATGTATATGCCCAATTTAGGAAAAACTACATAATCGCACATACATCACTACTATATATACTATATTTACCTCTACTTTAAAACAATTACACATACTACCACTTTTAATATTCATACCATATATTTTGAAAATTTTAATTAGATACACAAATCCTTTAAATATGGTATTAAATAATTATCTTAAATTTAAACTCCTTAATTAATGGTCCATTAACTAAGTCATGTTTTTTTCTATTTCACGTCTGTCGTTCTCCACCACCACATTCACCAACCCTTTTTCCTTCATCTTCTCCCTCTTTCTTTCTTCATCATCTCAATATATGTTTGCATGTTCAAATCAACATTATACATATAGGTTTGTTTCTATTGTTTTATTATTCTTCTGTATCTTGATTTTGTACACAATTTAAAGTTCATATTGTTCTAAAGTTCAAAGTTCAAAGTTTTACAAATTAGGTTTTATATTTTTTTGATTTTGTAGTTTCTCAAACACTTTAATCGCTCACCATTCTCAAAATTGGATGATTCTTGTTAAAGGTACTACACATTAACAATATTATAATAAATCAAACAACTGTTGTTTGTATATTTTCACTCATTAATTTCTCATTGCAGGGACAGACTCTTCATCCATCAACATTCAAGCCGAGAATAGATCTAAGTATAGAAACGGCCCAATCAAGATGGAAGAATTACGTCAAGTTCTAATTAACAGAAAAATACACCATTAGATATGCAACAATGTTGGATACACATTAGGTGTACATGTATCTAGTTAAGAATTCATGTATCTGAGTTAAGATTGTATGTATCTACGAGAAAAAAATTCAGATCTAAATATATGTATATGTTTACTATGTATCCGAGATACATGCTCGATACATCAAATTAATACTAAATACACATAAAAGATACATGAAATTAAAATTAGATCATATAAATAGATACATACGAAATTAGTATTAGATATAGATATATACGAAATTAATATGAGACTCATATAATAAATATACAAAATCAATATTAGATACTTCTATGATACATATGAATGTAATTGTATGATACTCATGTATCTATGTATCCAAGTGTTTAGTTTGTTGAATACATCATATATTGATAGTAAATACATCAAATTAATTAATTAATTATTTTTAAGAGTAATAAAATTAAATTAATCAAATTACAGGACTATGATATACATGTTTTTGTCTTTTATTAATAATATTAATTAATTTCTTATTAAAGAATAATAAAATGAAATTAATTAAACATAGATCCACTCCGTGATTTCTACCTAAGAGAATTGATTAATTTAAATTTCTAGAATTAATTATCCATGTATTCTGAAAATCCTCAATTACTCCTCTAATTAAGAAAATCGATTACAACCAATAAATTTAAAAAATAAAATATGTACCTCGATTTTATAATTTGGAAAATACATGTATCTTGCTGATTCGAACTCATGTATCCTAAGCATGAAATATGGTAGAGGAAGTAATATTTAAAGTATAACTTACATAAATCTCATAGTGTAAAGAGTAAATTACATCCTATCCCTATCTTTTTTTCTAATTACAATAATCCCTTAAAATTTGTACCTTCCAATACATAAGTCACCATCCGGATACATTAATTCACGATCTAGATAAATTAATTATAATACAAAAAAAAATTCTATTGCGCTAAAAAGGGAATAAAATCTGAAAATTAATTAAATCCCATAAATTACGCTTATATTTCTTCTTAATCTCAATCATAGAAAGGAAAATCCTAATAGAATGAAGAAAATTAAAATTTCAAATTGCTCCCCCGTTCAACGAATAAACTTTCAGATTTGATTCAAAAACTTTTATCGAAATTTTGGGTAAGCAAGGTGAATGATGAAGGATACAAAAGTAATTAAATTGTTGTTGGAGAAACGATATCCTTTTGAATCTTCAAGTTCATCGAAGATTCTTTCAATTTTGATTCAAGATTATCAAAAATTTTGAGATTCAAGATTCTTTCTCCTCCAGTTCAGCGAAGATCCTTTCAATTTTGATTAAAAATTGTTCAAAATTTTGAGTTTCAAAATTCTTCTCCTAGTTTATTTAAGATCCTCGAAAAAATTGAGAAGATACATCATGAATATCTTTGCTACTTAGCATTTTACTATTTATGTATCTTGTTTAAATTGATAAGTATTGTATTTATACTAGATACATTAAATAAATAATTGTTGCCCATAAGATGTTAGATTTAAGATCGATACATTAATGTGTGGTAGTTGTTATGTAATTGATACATTTAGTATAAATTCAAATTAAAGTATCATATCTAAAAAAATAGTGCATGGTACAGTACTATTTATTTATCTCGTTTAAATTTATAAGTATTGTATTTATACTAGATACATTAAATAAGTAATTGTTGCTTTGAGATCGATACATTACCGTGTGGTAATTGCTATGTAATTGATACATTTAGTATAAATTCGAATTTACGTATCATATCTAAAAAATTAGTGCATGATACATTACTATTTATGTATCTCATTTAAATTGATAAGTATTGTATTGTTTGCCTTGAAAGATATGTATAACATACATAATGTATCATTTTGTAGTTGATAATAATATATCTGATACAATAAGGTTGTGAAAGAAAGATGTATCTAAGTTGAATAAAGTGTATCTATAAATGTATCACAATAAATAAGAACTAAGTTATCAATTAGATACATGAACAAACACAATCCATTAAAAAAATTGATTATGAAAAACACCAGAAAAAAGAGCAAAATATTAGACTGTATGAAATTTTGGTGAAATTGAAACTACTATTATCATGAGACAATGATAAGATTAAATAATAATACAAGAATCCTATTCAATTTCAATGAATGATTAGTTGTTAGAGTCCATAACCAACTCAAATTATGAAAAATTTACAAATATTTTATATATATAGATATATATATATATTATATTTATTTATTTAATCAAACACTCAAGGTGAGTTTTATTAACCAAAAACAAAGAAACCAAATACAAATATCAAACCCAACAGTAATTTGGAAATAATAGAAAAACAAAACAACTACTAAACCAAAAAAAAAATGAAGAAGGAAAAAGACAAAATAAAAAGAAAAGATAACAGAAGAGGCAAGAACTTCTACAAATATTATATTAATTATTACCAATATAGCTACTATTACTACTTCTTTTTTCTTTCTAATATACGTTTTAGTGTTGAAAATTTAAAGTTCACTTATTTTATTTTATTATAAATTTTGGAGTATTTTAAAAAATAGGTAAAAGACTCATAAATATTCCTTTTAAACTTTTTTGTCTAAAAATATCCTTAACCTATCGAAAAGAGATTGATTTTAAATTTCAAATGTGAATCAGAAAATAACTATCAAGATTGTGTGACTAAAAATAACGAGATATTTGTGAAGTGAAATAAGGAAGGGATAAATGTTGGTTTTGGGAATTAGGATTTATGTATCCAGCGTTTGGGGGTTTGGGAATAAATAAAGGATTTGGGAAAATTTTAGAATTGGTAGGGAATAATGAGAATTATGAAAAAAAAAAGTGTGTATATAGGTAATTTATCCATATTTAAAAGTATCGGAAATCTTAGTAATTAGGACCTAAACTAGTGAAATTTATGTAGTTTGCCCGCCCTATAATTTATCTGTTTGTTATTTCTTCAATTTTTTTAACAAACTAAAATGAAATTAAATATTATTTATTTTTATAAATATAAAACCAAATAAAATCAATTTATTTAATTAACTTTATAATTTGAATCATAAATATTGGGTTTTAGCAAGGTGTGAATGGGAAATAAGAAGAGAAAAATGGAAAATGTGGGGAACCAATTTTTGGAGAGAAAATGAAAGTCATTTCAAATGGAAAGTCTTCGAAAATGAAAAGTCATTTCTCCATATTTGTAGAAGAAAGGAAAATTGTTGTCCTTATATAGGAAACACTTCTTTTAGTTCTTAAAGGATTAAGAAGAAGGTGCCCCCTCGCGCCGCCGTCATCGCTCGCTCGGCTTTGGCTTTGGCTTTGGCTTTGGATTTGGATTTGGCAAATGATGTGATTGATTGATAATATTTTTGGACAAAATTTATTTAATCAATCTCATTAATTGATTTTCTTTCTCTTATAAATTAATCCAGAATGTTAATTAATTAACAAAATTAATTTCGCGTAACGAAATTATTTGAAATTCATGCGTAACAGTAAAGTCATTCTAAAGGGATTTGTTCCTTCCGAAAAGACGTTATTTTTCCCAAAAGACACAACATTCTGAAAAGACATGTCTAAACAGATACGTTACCTCATTGAGGGCCTCTTCAAACTTAATGTAATTGCAGTTGATATAAATAAAGATTCTGCTTATTCTTACTTGCTTGAGTCTAAATGTTTATGGCATGAACGTTTGGGACACATCAATAACAAAACCTTGCAAAAACTGATTAACTTAAATGTGTTGCCTAAATTTGAGTGCAATAAATCAAAATGTCAAGTTTGCATTGAATCTAAGTATGCTAAGCATTTGTTGAAAGGAATTCATACCCCTTAGAAATGATTCACACTGACATTTGTGACATGAAGTCAACACCATCACATGGTGGGAAAAAGTATTTCATAACTTTTATTGACGATTGCACTAGATATTGTTATGTCTATTTGCTACATGGTAAGGATGAAGCAATAGATGCATTTAGGCAATATAAAACTGAAGTTGAAAATCAGTTGGATAAAAAGATCAAAATGATCAGAAGTGATAGAGGTGGAGAATATGAATCTCCATTTGGAGATATATGTTTGGAAAATGGAATTATCCATCAAACTACTGCTCCTTACTCTTCTCAATCTAATGGACTTGCGGAAAGGAAAAACCGAACTTTAAAGAAAATGATGAATGCCTTACTTATAAGTTCAGAGTTACCACAAAAGTTGTGGGGGAAAGCTATCCTTACAACAAATCGAATACTCAATAGAGTGCCTCACAACAAGACACATGTTATTCCATATTAAAAATGGAAAGGTAGAAAACCCAACTTGAAATTTTTCAAAGTGTGGGGGTGTCTAGACAAAGTCCAGGTTCCATAGGACCTAAGATTGTGGATTGTGTATTCATTGGATATGCCAAAAATAGTAAGACATGTCGATTTTTGGTTCATAAGTCTGAACATCCGAATATTCATGACAATACGGTAATGGAATCAGATAATGCTAAATTCTTTGAACATATCTATCCGTATAAAACTATACTTGAGTCATCTAGTGGGGGGTCTAAACGACCTCAAGAAGAACCAAAAGAGAATGTACCTAATAAAGAGAGTCCAGGGCGCAGTAAACGTCAAAGGACAACTACTTCATTTGGATCTGACTTTGTAACATTCCTTCTTGAAAGTGAGCCTCAAACGTTCAAGGAAGTTATGTTGTCTAGCGACTCAACCTCTTGGAAGGAGGCTGTCAATAGTGAGATTGAATCAATCTTAAGAAATCATACTTGGGAGTTGGTTGATCTTCCTCCAGGAAACAAACCCTTGGGTTCGAAATGGATTTTCAAAAGGAAGATGAAAGATGATGGAACTATTGACAAATATAAAGAAAGACTTGTTGTCAAAGGCTTTAGACAGAAAGAAGGTGTTGATTATTTTGACACATACTCGCTAGTGACTAGGATTACATCAATTCGAATGTTAATTTCCCTAACTGCAGTATACGGTCTTGAAATCCATCAAATGGATGTAAAAACTGTCTTCTTAAATGGAAAGCTGGAAGAAGATATTTACATGGAACAGCCTAAGGGTTTCATAGTTCCCAGTAAAGAAAGGAAAGTATGCAAACTTGTTAAGTCACTTTATGGACTAAAACAAGCACTGAAACAATGGCATGCAAAGTTTGATCAAACCATGTTGGCAAATGAATTTAAGATCAATGAATGTGATAAATGTGTTACATTAAAGATGTTCTCAATCAGGAAGTCATTGTATGCATATATGTGGATGACATGCTGATAATGAGCAAGGACATTGCTAATGTAAAAGCTACTAAGCGTATGCTCGCTAGTAAGTTTGATATGAAAGATCTAGGAGTTGCCAATTTGATATTGGGAATTAAGATTCATAAAAATCCTAACGGTCTAGCATTGTCTTAATCTCATTATATTTGAAAGATACTTGAAAAGTTCAAGTACTTGAATTTCAAAAAGGCAAAGACCCCAATTGATGTGAACCTTAATCTTACTAAGAATAAATGTGAAAGTCAGTCTCAATTGGATTATGCCAGAGTATTGGAAAGTTTGATGTATGTCATGAACTGTACACGACCAGACATAGCCTGCTATACATAAACTGAGTCGATACACAATTAATCCCAATCAAAATCATTGGATGGCAATGAAGAGATTTTTGGGGTACTCAGATGACAGTCAAAACTATGCTTTGCATTACAAGAAATATCCAGCAGTTGTTGAAGGATATAGTGATACAAATTGGATTACTGGGTCAACTGAAATGAATTCCACGAGTGGATGTGTTTTCACTATTGGTGGAGGAGCAATATCTTGGAAATCATCCAAACAAACATGTATAACTCGCTCTACAATGGAGCCTGAATTCATCGCCTTAGACAAGGCATGTGAAGAAGTTGAATGGCTCTGGAATTTCTTAGAAGATATTCTGTTTTGGCCCAAAACAATGGCCCCTATATGCATACACTGCGATAGTCAAGCTGCAATAGGAAGGGTTGTAAGTGTTATGTATAACCAAGACGTGTTCATGGCTGAAACGAACAAAACAATGAGAACCAAAAACAGTTCAAGGGTTGATTGTGTGACTTATGTTGTCTAGGTATACACCAAAACTCGACGGTTCAAAGATATCAAATCTAGCGATTGACTGAGTATATCCGATATATGTTCACTATGGAAAGTTCAAAGGAAACCTACTTATCCAGATGCGATTAACCCTTACTTACGAGACACACAAGTTTTTCATGCATATGTTTTAACAATAGCCATTACCCATTAATGTGGAGAGATTGTTGTGTTTTAGCAAGGTGTGAATGGGAAATAAGAAGAGAAAAATGGAAAATGTGGGGAACTAATTTTTGGATGAAAAATGAAAAGTCATTTCAAATGGAAAGTCTTTGAAAATGAAAAGTCATTTCTCCCATATTTGTAGAAGAAAGGAAAATTGTTGTCCTTTTATTAGGAAACACTTTAGTTCTTAAAGGGTTAAGAATAAGTTGCCCCCTCACGCCACCGTCGTCTCTCGCTCGGCTTCAGCTTTGGCTTTGACTTTGGCTTTGGATTTTGCAAATGATGTGATTGATTGATAATATTTTTGGACAAAATTTATTTAATCAATCGCATTAATTGATTTCCTTTCTCTTATAAATTAATTCAGAATGTTAATTAATTAACATAATTAATTTCGCGTAACGGAATTATTTGAAATTCGTGCGTAACGATAAAATCGTTCTGAAGGGACCTGTTCCTTCCGAAAAGACTTTATTTTTTCCGAAAAACACAATGTTCTGGAAAGACATGTTTGAACAGATGTGTTCACACCATTGTTCGAACAGACGCATTCCTTGCTGCAACTGGCTATAAATAGAGTCTTTTTTTCGTTTTTCAACACTGAAAATTTTTCCTCTCTGCATACATGTTCTTACAAAAACAAAATTGTTGATCAAATGAGTCTGTGTGCTCTCGTTGTTGTTCTTGCGTTCACTGAAATTAGTGAAGTTTGAGGTACCGCTACTTCTCTAATAGTTAATCTGTTTTATTTAATCTGTAACCTCGGGTACTTGAGGGGATTAAATTTCTTAAGGAAACACAGTGGGTTCTGTGGACTCGGATTATTATTTTTTGTTTATTTCATATATTTTTTTGTTTTTTATTTCTGTTTTTTCCTAACCCTAATAGAGGAGATAACAGTAAATACCCCTAATCACATGATCTTTTTTTTAGCGGGATACTTTTACTAATTAATAACAAGCAATTCAATTGCAACAACATAGTGATTCTGCTGGACTTTAAAGTATACCTTTTTACAATAGAGAAATTTTTTCTTACCTTATTATAATAAGAATAAATATAATTGCCGATTTTTTAAGTATACAACTTAACAATTGTATTTATACCAACATAGCAATATTTTTTTTCAAAAGTAGAATTTAATTTTTTTTTTTTTTAAATTTCCAATCAGCCACGCTTATCTCGATTCCCATAAATTTCTCCAATAATTTTACCTTCCCTAATTTATTCAAATATGTTATGTATTATCTCCCATAAATAGAGGTTTCCTATCAAAATAAAACTCCCTTTCTCTGAGAAGAACGACTATCGAAAAAATGCGTACCAATAATTTCTCAATTCTAATTCAACACAACGGGCAATGGGACTCATCAGGTAATTATATAAAAAATAGTTCTCATGGTGTTTTATTACGTGGTTGAATTTGATTTTTCACAAATATCTATTTTGTACTTTTTGGTAGTTATACGTTTTGTTTAGTTTGTCAATTTCAGTGTAAATTAATTCTTACAATTTGGTTGATGTTCTGGAGCGTCGAAATTTTGGTATAATTACAACAACTTCATATGATTTTGTTGTACACTGACGTGTCAAATTTGTTTTTTGTTAAAGTTTAGGTTTAATTGGTATGATGTGTTCCGTATGGTAGCATTTTATATCAATAGGTTTGTGATATGTATTTCTGTAGTAGTTTTGGTATGTGACCTGGTATAATTGTCGCTAATAACTGACACCAAACAAATAGCCTGATGTATGTTTTGGTGTATTGTTTGGTCAAATTTATATTATCTTACATATGAACATACGTATATTAAAATGATTGGAGTAATAAATTATTTGGTGTAATTGGTGGTGTAAAAAAACCACAAGTTTGATGATCTATGGTATATAATTAGAACCTCATAAATAAAAATATGGTACATATTTTAGTGTATTTTAAGTATGTGAATTGGTGTAAATAATAATATGAAAAATTGTTCCTACATTTATTGATGGTAACCTGATAAAATCATAAATTTTAAAAGTTGCTTTAAGGGTGTGTAATCTTTGACTGTTTTTTTTAAGTTCATTAAATGGTTAAAATTTTGGTAAAATACTTTGGTATTTCAATAATTGTCTGTGACTGTTTTTTTTTTTTAAGTTCATTATATGGTTAAAATTTTGGTAAAATACTTTGGTATTTCAATAACTGTCCTATATACCAATGAAAACCAATGTAAAAACAAAGCTAAATAAGTTGATGACTGTAGTAAGTAATTCTGAAAGTTCCTTTTAAAATTAATGAAGAATTTGTTATTTTAAACAGGCAATTACGTGGATTACAATATTGAAAGAGTGATGTATGACTCAACCACCAAATACGAAGTCTTGATTACAACTATATCTTCACAATTGGGAGTGGACACATCAATTTATCGTTTGGAACTCAAGTATTCCGTGAGTGGTCCATCTCCATTAATGAAGATACATAACGATATGGGAGTGCAAGTTTATTTAGATCAAATGAGATGCAATTTAGATTTCTTTTCAAAATATCCTTTATGTGTGACATGTGTGGACAGAGCTATGGAATCTATCGAGTACCAAGCTAATGTCCAAACAACACGTCAACATATTTTGGGATCCAACACACTATGTTTGACTAGCATGGATCCAATTTTGGAAGGTTATATTGAAGAATTTGAAGGTACTGAAATAATTTCAAATCCTCAACACAATTTGGTGGCCGAGGATCAAATTTATATAAACAAGCAAACTATATCGGAAGTTATGAAACGATATTCATTTCTAAGAGAGTTTTGTTTCATTGCAAAAAGATCAAGTCCCACCTGGTGAGTTATATATGTTGATTTTAAAAATTACCAATAGATTTTAACAACTTACCATGTATATTAATGCATGAGTTTTTGCAGTTACTATCTAAAGTGTGCTACAGAAAACTGTTCATGGGTTTTAAAATCCTCATGTTTGAATAATTCAAAGTTATTCAAAGTGAGAAAATTCTATGATACACATTCTTGTCCATTGAAGGAACGGATTCAATCAAAGAGATAATCAACAAATGGTGTGCTTGGTGCAATGTTGGTTGAAAAGTATGTCAATCTGAAAATCGTTTACACACCAACAGACATACGAGCAGATATGCTAAGGATACATGGTATTTCATTGACATACATGTAAGCATGGAGAGGTAAAAAAAAAAGAGCTTTCAAGACATTAAGAGGTGACCCTGCCGAATCATATGGAAAAATTCCAACATATCTATATATATTGGAGAAGACATATCCAGGGACAATTGTGAATTATAAAAAAAACAGATGAAAATCACTTTTTATATTCATTTACAACACTTGATGCAAGTATAAGAGGCTGGGAGTATTGTCGACCAATAGTAGTTGTGGATGGTACACATTTAAAATCAACATACGAAGGCACAATGTTGATAGCTAGCACATTAGATCCAGGAGATATTGTTTATACCATTACTACAACTAGATTGATTTGTTTTATATATAAACAATATATGTTGTATTTATTTTGAAGATATTTTTTGTATAGGTCACATCTTGCCGCTTGCATATAGAATAGTTGATTCAGAAAATGATGATTCATGGTTATGGTTCTTTGAGAATTTAAAAATGCATTCCGTGAAAGGGAAGATATGTGCTTTGTTTCTGATAGAAATAAGAGCATTTGGAATGCTACTGCAACTGTTTATCCCGAATTCAGACATTACGCATGCATATACCATCTGTGGACCAATTTACTAAAGAAAACATACAGAGATACAGAAGAGGTGAGAAAATTATTCTTCAGTTTAGCAAAAGCATACACTGTTCAAGAGTTTGATGAATTGATGGAAAGAATGGATCAAACTAATCCAAAATACTGTGCTTATCTACAAAAAGCAAATTATGAGAAATGGTCACGTGCACATTCACCAGTAAAAAGGACTTGGACACTAACAAGTAACATTGCAGATTCAATAAATAACGCTATTCTTGTTGGAAGAAGGTTACCAGTGGTACCATTGTTGAAATTTGTTAGAAAAACAATTAAAGCTTGGAATGAGAAACACAACGAAGAAGGTAAAAATACTACAACAACCTTGACAAGTAAATACAATGAAATGTTGGAGGACAATAGAAATTTGTCTCATCGTATGCTTGTAAGTATTAACAATTCTCTACTATGCATAGTATGATTTGGTTTTCTTATTGATAATGCATATTCTTAAATGAAGGTACGCGCATCAACAAAACACCTTCATACCATTACAGATGGTGCAAAGAGGTTTACGGTATGTCTGAATACACGAATGCGTAGTTGTGGCAGATTTCAACATGATGAGATCCCTTGTAGTCATGCACTTGCAGCGATCAGATATAGAAATAAACATCGCGATGATTACTGTTCAGCTTATTATAGCAATAAAAATTATCAAGATACATATGCAATACCAATTGAACCCTTGCCTTGCAAAAGCACTTGGGATGTTCCATCACATGTCTTGGAAGACGTAATATTATCACCAATTACAAGAAAGCAACCAGGCAGACCTCCAAAAAATGATCGCAAAAAGGGATTCACCGGAGGAAAGGGGAAGAAGAGGAAAGTAACCTGTAGTGAATGTGGTATAGTTGGGCATAACAAGAAGACTTGCCCAAAAAAATCTCATGATAATTAGCTTTGTGATATTTTTGTTGTTATTTTTACTTTGCAGTTATACGGTTGAACTATATTACTTTTATTAGATGAACTGTTTTTAAATTTCATTACCTTATTTCAAAGTTGATTACTTTTTGTTATCTTATTCATATTTTTGAGGTTATAGTTGTTATAAATGGTTGTATATAATAGATATCATGAACTCTTCTGTATTACGTGTTGTCACATATCCAAAAATATTGATAAAAAATGAACTTATTGGATGATATTCTGCTGTTGATTTGATATGGTAAATAAGCCAAATTCTTGGTGAAATTATGGTAAATATATAGGCACAAATATATCTATATATAATAGGAGAAGAAAAAATGCCACATGTCAACACCACAAATTTTTAGAATTTTAAATAATAAAAAATAAAATATTATATAAATAATTAAATATTATAAATTTAAAATTTAAAATAAAAATAGACACATGTCATCAACTTACACAAATAATGACAAATGTCAACATTATAAAACATATATTTACTATTTTTTAAAATCTAATTTTAAATTAGTAAAAAGATTAATTTTTTAAAAATCATTTAATCTAGGAAAGATTTCAATATTAAAAAAAAACAATTCTTAAAACTTTTTTAAAAAAATAAAACGGCAATTCCATAATTTCTATATGTTGAATAACAAATCAATTTGATTCTGAAATTAAAAATTAAAAATGTTTTAAATCTGAAAATATTTTTTAAAGATAAGAATACTTATGCACAATGGAGTCTTTTTAAACATAACTAGTATTCGTGCCCGCGCGTTGCGCGGAAATTATCAAATAAAATAATATTTAAAATTAGATTATAATTTTATTTTTATTTTGTATTTTTCATTTAATTCATTTTATTTAAAATGTTATTATTCTGTTTTATCTGAAGGTTATCATAATATAACAAATATCAACTTCTATACATGTTTGAATAAGTGACAAATGTTAATTTATCATTCAATCAAAATGTTTAATGATTTCTAGAAAAATATTTATTCTTTGTTTAGAATTTACGAAAATGGAAACAATGGTGATAACATTCTCATCCATTGCTAAATGACTTTATGCTTATGTTTTTCTATGTTATAGTTTTATGTTTTCACAGATATAAAATGTGTTTCATG
>JAJOOR010018413.1:0-21127 GCA_036250505.1 Solanum acaule | reverse complement strand
CAATCTTGAATATTATATATTATACTTGGGTATAAAATAGAATTTTAAAAGTCCCACAAGTATAATATATAATATTCAAGATTGGGAAAAGTCTCAATCTTGAATATTATATATTATACTTGGGCCTAAACTCTCTTTTATAATATAGTAGAATAAAAAAAAAATAGTAGAAAAAGAATAGAATAGAATAGAAATATATATATATATATACATATTCTATATTATTTTTAAAGGGAGCTTGTGCCCAAGTTCTACTATATAATAAATATAATATATAATATTCAAGAAAGTCCCAATCTTGAATATTATATATTATACTTGAGTATAAAATAGAATTTTAAAAGTCCTACAAATATAATATATAATATTCAAGTTTGGGAAAAGTCCCAATCTTGAATATTATATATTATACTTGGCCCTAAACTCTCTTTTATAATATAGTAGAATGTATCAACCCTTAAACTGTACTTTTTGATAAACTAAGGTCTTAAATATAACTTTTCTAACACTTTCCACAAGCCTTTATTAAAATAAAAACAAAAGTGTAAATATTTGGACTCTAAAGTGAGTTATTTTGAGAATTTAAAAAGGGCGATTTGTACGTCTTTGTTTATACCTTAAAAATGTTAACTTTATAAAATGTTGATACGTCTAAAGCTTTAAAACACAGCTCCTTTTTGGGAATTTTGAGTAGGCGAATTTGAAGACAAAAGGCTTTCAATTAGATAAAAACTTTAATTTTTATCAAGGCAAAATATATTTTCATTATCTTTAGCTTTAAGATTTCCTTGTTAATTCAATTTCATAAAAAGATTTTCTTTCTTAAACAAAAAGCATTTGACTTGGCTAGATATTTTGAAGATAACAAATTATGCATATTTCATTCAAACTCCTTTTTCTCGTTAAAAAAAAATCAAGTTTAAACTAATTTAAAACCTCTAAAGTTAGACGGTTGTTTTATTTCATTCTTTAGATCTTTATACGTAAAATTAGTATATTTTAAGGTTTTTATACTTTAACTTTTTTAAGGTTAACTTGCCATGATTTAATTAATACTAGTTATTTTCTTAGCTTTTATTAATGGTTATTTTATTTTCTCTCTAATTAACCTAAGTTTGGCCGGTAACCGTCTTTAACGGATCTTAAAGGATGCCTTACCCCTTCTCTTTAGGATAACTAGAACCCTTACCTAGAATCTTTTTAAGTTACTAGACCTTAATTGAAGTCAATTTTAATATTATTTAGTTGAATATTTAGGTGTCCTAATTAACCTTTAAAAATAATTAGGTGGCGACTTCTTAAGTTAATTATTTGAAAATCACCAATATGTTGTACACTAATTTGACCTTGGTTAAAATGGGGTATAACACTATTCACCCATCTAGTGGATTGTTTAGATATTTTATGGTCCTAATAGATGCGTCTTCAAGAGGATCTCATGTGTGCCTCTTATCATCTCGCAACTTGGTGTTTGCGAAATTATTTGCACAAATGATACGATTAAGAGCGCAATTTTCAGATTATCCCATTAAGGCAATTTGCCTGGATAATGCTGGAGAATTCACGTCCCAAGCTTTTGATGATTATTGCTTATCAATAGGGATAAAAGTTGAACATCTTGTAGCTCATGTTCATACTCAAAATGGCCTTGCTGAGTCATTTATTAAGCGCTTACAATTGATAGCAAGACCTCTACTTTTGAAAACTAAGTTGCCCACTACTGTTTGGGGTCATGCTATCTTACATGCAGCATCCCTTGTTCGTCTCAGACCGACTCACTATAATAAATACTCTCCGTCACAATTGGTATTTGGTAATGAACCAAATATTGCTCATCTACAAATTTTTGGATGTGTTGTATATGTGCTAGTAGCACCACCTCAACACACTAAGATGGGGCCCTAAAGAAGGCTAGGCATATATGTTGGGTTTGATTCACCCTCCATAATTCGCTACCTTGAGCCATTGACGGGAGATTTATTCACTGCAAGACTTGCAGATTGTCGATTTGATGAAACAAGTTTTCCGCAATTAGGGGGAGAGAAAAAGGAACTTAAAAGTAAAATTGCATGGAAAGTTTCATCATTATCTCATTTTGATCCATGTCCCCGGTATGTGAACAAGAGGTCCAAAAGATCATTCATTTGCAAAACATTGCAAATCAAATGCCAGACGCATTTACTGATTTGAAAAGGATAACAGAGTCACATATTCCTGCAGTGAATGTGCCTATCCGAATTGACATCCCCAAAGGACCATCTACAAGTGTCATGGCTTATGAATCACAAACACGCCTAAAGCGTGGTAGACCATTGGGTTCAAAAGACAAAAATCCTAGAAAAAGAAGTGCAAAATGTAAAGATGACACTATAAAACAGCCTCATGAAGAAGTTCAAGATCTGATTAATCCTGATATTCTTGAAGAAATCAGTGAACCCGAGACTCAAGTAAATGAAGAACTTTCAATGAGTTCTACGGGTGATGGGATAAATTTAGATCGATCGAAAATTATAGTGGATAATGTTTTTGCATATAATGTTGCACTTAACATCATGCAAGACAGTGAGGATCTTGAACCCTTATCTGTCGAAGAATGTCGACGAAGATGTGATTGGCCAAAATAGCAAGAGGCAATTCAATCAGAATTGAACTCACTTGCTAAACGTAAGGTTTTTGGACCTGTAGTTCAAACCCCAAATGGTGTAAAATCTATTGGCTATAAATGGGTTTTTGTGCGAAAAAGAAATGAGAGAAATGAAATTGTAAGATATAAGGCATACCTTGTTGCACAAGGATTCTCTCAACGACCTGGTGTCGACTATGAAGAAACATATTCAACGGTTATGGATGCAATAACTTTTTGATATCTCATCGGCTTAGCTGTAAATGAAAATCTTGAAATACATCTAATGGATGTGGTTACAGCTTATCTTTACGGTTCACTTGATAATGAAATTTATATGAAAGTTCCAGAAGGACTTAAAATGCCTGAAGCAGATAGTTCAAAACCTCGGGAAATGTGTTCAATCAGATTACAAAAATCATTATACGGCATAAACAATCAGGGCGCATGTGGTATAATCACCTCAGTGAGTACTTGATAAAACAAGATTATATAAACGATGCCATTTGTCCTTGTATTTTTATTAAGAAAACAACATCAGGATTTGTTATTCTTGCTGTTTATATTGATGACATTAATCTCATTGGAACTCCAGAAGAGGTTCAAAAGGCAATTGAATATCTAAAGAAAGAATTTGAGATGAAAGACCTAGGAAAGACAAAACTTTGTCTTGGTCTACAAATCGAACATTTAGCAGACGGGGTCTTCATCCATCAATCTGCCTATATTGAGAAAATCTTGAAACGATTTTACATAGACAAAGCACATCCATTAAGTACTCCAATGGTTGTCCGATCACTTGAAGTGAGTAAAGATCAATTCCGACCTCAAGAAGAGAATGAGGAACCTCTTGGTCCTGAAGTACCTTATCTTAGTGCAATTGGCGCACTTATGTATCTTGCTAATGCTACAAGACCTGACATAGCATTTTCTATTAATTTATTAGCAAGATATAGTTCTTCCCCTACACGAAGACATTGGAATGGAGTTAAACATATATTGTGATATCTAAAGGGGACGAGTAATATGGGTTTATTTTATACTAACAAAGATAGTACAGATCTTGTTGGTCATGCAGATGCATGTTATTTATCTAACCCACATAAAGCTCGATCTCAAACAGGCTATCTGTTTATATACGGAGGTACTGCTATATCATGGCGATCTACGAAGCAGTCCATTGTCGCTACTTCTTCAAATCATGCTGAGATAATAGCCATTCATGAAGCAAGTAGAGAATGTGTATGGTTGAAATCAGTGATACATTTCATCAAAGAAAAATGTGGTTTGAAGTATGATGTCAAGGTACCCACAGTGCTCTTTGAAGACAATGTTGCATGCATAGCTCAATTAAGAGGAGGCTTCATCAAAGGAGATAGAACGAAGCACATTTCACCAAATTTATTCTTCACACATGATCTCCAGAAGAATGGTGATATTGATGTACAACAAATCCGTTCAAGTGATAATCCAACAGATTTATTCACTAAATCTTTACCAGCCTCAACTCTTGAAAAGATGGTACACAAGATTGGAATGCGAAAATTGTACTCTTTTTTTCCTTAGTCTAGGTTTTGTCTCACTGGGTTTTCCTAGAAAGGTTTTTAATGAGGCAGCAAGTAATGCGTATTATGTATGTCTATGTATATTTTTGTTTTTTCAACTTTTCTTTTACATGGACATCTAAGGGGGAGTGTTGTAAAGCAAATATGGATGTCATGTGGCCCCCAACAATTTGAGGACTTACATCACTTGTAATAGTGTAAAGCCAAGGCGCATGCCATGTGGAACTAACCCATTGGAGGGCCACCATCACTTGACCAATTAAAATGGCCAAGTTATACATTTGTAAGTCATCTTTTGGCTATAAATAGCCATTACATTTACAAAGGAATATATACGTATTGAAATACATTACTCACTCAATTGTCCTTCTTTTAGTATATTAATTTTAGTTAGTTATTTTATAACAATCTTATACTTTTCATTCCTTAAATATATAATCTTATCTTTCTCATATTTGATGGCTTGCTGGGTATTTGTATTTCCCACTTTCAGTTGGATATATGTGATTTCCCTATTGATAGTGCGATGATGATGATAATATATATTTTTGGAATCCCAGCTGCCTCGACGACTGTCTTTCATCACATTAACAATGCAAGAGCTATAAGGAAAGTAAAGGACCATTTTATATCTAACAATGTCAATAACAGATGCAGCACGATAATTAGTAGTGTTATAAACGCTTGTTTTACACATCATAGAATTTTAATGTACGTCTGTGTTATGTTCAAATATTTTCTATGAATCCCTAGAACATGAGTAGATCGCTGCATATTCTTCAATTTCATTATAGTGAAGTACTTTATAATCCTTAGTCATAGGCTCTAATCCGAACACTAAATGACGACCAACTGCAAAAGATTCAAAGCTAATTGCGGCGGCAGGGAGGTGTCTCACCTCTCTGTTAGCTGGATTCCATAATGCACACAAAATGTCATTACCAATTTGTCTTTCTATGAAAAACACGCCATCAATAGAACCTACCAAGTTGGTAATATTATCTCCAAACCTTTGGAAATTTTGTTCATCTATACCCTTATCGGAAACCAAAGTAACAGTAGGGGCATCATCGGCTGCATCATAATCATAAATCAAGTGTTGCGGAGGTTTCTTCTTCTTACTTAAATTCAAGTGATCTATAGTGAAGCTAGGGTTATTGATAAGACTTCCCCAATTTTTGCATACACATTTGAATCTTAGCAACGATTTCACAGGCAAACTCAATAGAATCTCTCTTGAGGATTCTTCAGAAAAAGCCCTACTCGTAGCCACACAAGAAAAAAATCCCCCAAAAGAAATATCAATCCAAAATCAAACAGATCTAAACACACCTTTGATTGGAAGCCTAAAAAACAGAGTTGTCTGATGAAGAATTCGCTGAGTGATCGAAAAGAATTTTGCAGTTAATTTGGCTCCACCGGTGATGGAGCTTACGGCAGTTTGGTGGTGGTTGAACGGTGGAGATAATGAGCAGAGTTTGTTTATACAATTGGGAGAAGATTTATAGGCAAAATGAGTCTGCACATGTTACTTTTTGGGAAATTTAATTAAAAAATTTATGTTACAAATCAATTTTGGAAAATTAATCAAATTTTTTAGGAAAAAATAATAAATATCATACTTACTAGTTTCATTTAAGGAAAGTGGTCAAAATGTTCTTAAATAAGTTAATATTTTCCCCTTTTTATTCTCTTTTCACAACTGGACAAATATATTCATAAATGACCAATTATAACTTTTCTAGATTAATAAAAAAATAATATAGGCAAAAAGAGAAACAAGGAGTAAATGAGCATTAACCCATTGGGTTATAAATCAAATCAATACAAATAAAAACTTTATTGGAACACTTCTAAAATTAAACAAAATATTGCAAAAAAAAAAAAAAAAAGAGAGGGGAAATTATATCTTTGATTGGAACCCTAAAAAATAGAGTTGTCTGATGAAGAATTCGCTCAAAAAGAATTTTCCAGTTAATTTGGCTCCACCGGTGATGGAGCTTACGGCAGTTTGGTGGTGGTTGAATGGTGGAGATACGATGGTAATTGGAAGAGGAATGAAGCAGAGGTTTAGACAATTGGGAGAGGATTTATAGGCAAAATCAGAGTCGGCACATGTTACTTTTTGGGAAATTTTAATTAAAATTTTTATGTTACAAATCAATTTTGGAAAATTAATCAAAAATTTTAGGCAAAAATAATACATATCACATTTACTAATTTCATTTAAGGAAAAATGGTCAAAATGATCTTAAATAAGTTAGTATTTTTCCTTTTTTATTCTCTTTTCACAACTAGACAAATATATTCATAAATGACCAATTATAAATTTTCTAGATTAATAAAAAAAAATATATAGGCAAAAAGAGAAACAAGGAGTAAATGAGCATTAACCCATTGGGATTTAAATCAATACAAATAAAAACTTTATTGGGACACTTCTAAAATAAAACAAAATATTGTTAAAAAAAAAAAGAAGAGGGGAAAATATATAGTTATGGTGATTTGACAAATTTTTTCAAGCTTTCCCAACAAGAAAACTTAATTCAAACTTACTTATCTTATTCGTAATTCAATATTTTATTTTATTTTAGTTATGCATAAAATTTAGAAAATACCAGTATATAACAATTAAGAAGAAAATGAGGACGAGTATTGGGCCGTGGGCTTGTTTGATTACAAAATAAAAGAGAATTTTGGTTTTGACATGATTGCCCGATAAATTCTTCAAATTCAACATGTAGCCAATGAAAATAATAGTAGAAAAATATAGAGGAACTTTCACATATAGCCACTCAAAAATAGCCTAATTACTCTCCATAGCTATAGTTTGATAATTACAACTTGTAGGTACATGTCATAGGGAGGAGAGAGGCGAGCGAGACTGGGAGAGAGATGAGAGAGGCGAGCAAGAGAGGGAAAAGAGTGGGAGAGAGGTGAATTGTATATGTATACCGGTTAGATAATTGAATATTATACATATGTATTTGTATATATGGAAAGCGAGATTGGGAGAGGGAGGAGAGAAGCGAGCGAGATTGGGAGAGAAAGGAGAGAGGCGAGCGAGAGAGGGCAGAGAATGGGAGAGAGGTGAATTGAATATGTATATCGGTTAGATAATTGTATATTATACATCTGCATTTGTATATATGGCAAGCGAGATTGGGAGAGGGAGGAGAGAGGCGAGTGAGATTGGGAGAGGAAGGATAGAGGCAAGCGAGAGAGTGGGAGAGAAGTGAATTGTATATGTATATCGGCTAGATAATTGTATATTATACATACGCATTTGTATATATGGCAAGCGAGATTGGGAGAGGGAGGAGAGAGGCGAGCGAGATTGGCAGAGGGAGGAGAGAGGCGAGTGAGAGAGGGAAGAGAGTGGGAGAGAGGTGAATTGTATATGTATATCGGTTAGATAATTGTATATTATACATATATATGTATTTGTATATTCTGGCGAATTATACATATACAAACGTGGCTAATTATACAAACTCGAAGTCTGCCCACGTAATTAATGTATAATGTTAGTCGCGAGTGATAATTATAACAAACTATACCTATGATGAGTAATTAAGTAGTGTAAGTTTGCTTAACCGCATAATTTTCCCAAAAATATATCTTCTATTAGTGAACCTTGAAAAAAAATTAAAATTAAAATTAAAATTGGATTAATTAATTACTTAATGGCAGAGTAATCTATATTAGAGACAATAATCGAGTAACAAACATTAATTGTCATAATGTAATGAATTAATTAGTTGAATCTCCAAATCTTTATCCTTCTTCTTCTTTTCTTTTTGTAGATGAAAATAATAAAGAAGCAAAGTGTCAATAAAGGTAAAAATAATGAATTGTCAAATTAAATTGTTTTGGATAATTTATTCTAAATGAATGGTATAACTGTAACAAGCTAATATTAAAAGTAGCTAGAGTTGTCTTTTTTCTTCTCTTTTTACAACATGACAAATACATTCATAAATAGCCAACTACAAATTTTCTGAATTAATTAAAAAAATATAGACAAAAAGAAATAAGGAATAAATGAGCAACTTTTAGCTACCTCCACCATATAGACAAAATATGTGTATTATAAGGTCCTATTAAAAAATTTATAAATATTTTTCTCTTTATATTTTTGGGCTACTAATATAGTTTTCCATTTAATATGAAGTGGGATACAACATATTTATATACTGTAGAAAATAAATATTCATGTCGTCATCTACCTATTATAATCTCAATATGTACCAAAAAAGTATTTTTTTGTTCAACAAGTTAGTATTAGTCAAAGCTAATGTCAGTAATTCTCTAAAATATGATTCTTTAGTACGTACCAATAGATAAATATTAGTTTTCATATTAACAATCTTAAGCATGCATTGTTTGATTGTGCTTTACATCAAAATTTAGGTAAAAACAAATCCAAACCATTTGAGTTATAAATGATTCAATCAAACAAGTTTTTATTTGAGTGTTCCACAAATTAAGTTTGAGAATAATTAGGAAATGCGAATCGAGATAATTTCAGAGAGCACCTTTTAGATTTGACCTCATAATACCAACTTCTCTCGTGATTTAAAACATTCCGATTACCTCTCTTGATTTGAATTTTTGGTAAAGAAATTTTTAATCAGTCTTATTAAAATATAAATCGTACTCTAACTAATTCACCTTGTCTAATATTTTTATTTATTTCTAAAGTGTTACGAGGCCAAACTACAAGCTTAATACACTACAATAAAAATAACATTTAGCGGCAATAAATATTGACATTAATAAAGAGTGCTAAAGTCTTTACCGACATTAGTTAAGTGACATTAGAACCAATGTCGCTAAAGGCTTTAAGGACATATACAATGAGTGCTAAACTGCTAATTGCCACTAAAAATACATATTTAGCGGCAATTAATGTAACATCTCGTAATTTGTAATAACTAGGAAGAAGCTTATAATTGGAAATAGTCATTTTTGGAAATAATTAAAAATCTGGAAATTTGTTCAAGTTAGGAAAAGTTGAGTTTTGGTCAACTTCAAACGGAAATAATTCCTAGCTCAGGATAAGTTAGGTGTACTTCCAGATATGGTTGCAAAGCTCTTGGGAGGATCTTTCCAACGCCGTTGAGTTTGCGCGATTCCAAGTTTGGATGAGTGAGTTATGCCCTTTGGAAGTTGGGCTGTTCAAATAAGGAAATGTCCAATCCGGATTTGTAAAGGGTGTTTTGGTCTTTTCCTTACCCTTTTATTTTAATTCATTTTTGGTAATTATTTAGGTGTCGAAACTGATCTTATTCAGTTTACTCTTTTGGGAAAAAGGGTTAGGGTTTTGAGAGGAGAGAAAGGAAGAGGAGAAAGAAGAAGAACGTTCAAGATTCGTCGATTTCTTGGAGCTTTGCTTGTGGATTTCGTCGGGGGGGATCCCTACAAGGTATGTGAGATCACATAGCGTTTTTCACCAGTTTTCGTCGTATAGCCTATTTAAGTCCTTCTAAAGTGCATTAACACTTCCTATTGATTCTAACTACTCTAAATAACTTCTAAACATCTAGAAATCATCCAAAAACATGAATCATAACCTTGAATCCATAAATTCAGATTCAAGGAACGTTAAGAGCCAAGTTTAGGAAGTTCTTCGAGTCTTTTCAAGAAGTCTTTTGCAAATGCTTTTAACTTTGTTTTAAGACTTACAATTCAAGTTGAGTAAAGAGTAAAGAGCAAAGATTGAAGTTCATTTCTTCAAAAGTATATGGGGACTAAGTATTCCCAAAGAGATTTAAAATGTTTTCACATTTAAATAAGAACGGAAACTGAGATTTTCAAAGAGCCTTCGGGCTAGTTTTCATAAAAGAGAAATAGCTTTCTAAATGAAGCAAGCAGGGAAACTGAGATTTCCAAGATAGCCTTTAAGCTAAGTTTTTGAGCACTAATCTCAAACCACAGAAGAAGTACATTTTTAAACATAAAGAACTAAATATATTTTTGGGAGTAGTATTGAGCACCGTTATGGGGATGCGAGTTCATATTAACTCAAGTCTCCATAAACCATATAGTCATCATGGGTAAAAAAGGGTCATACTTTTTAGATGAATCATTTTCGCATAGACTAGTGGATCCACTTAGTGAGTTAGCTTCTTATATCACGGCAAGGTTTAGGATGGGCCTCGGCAGCGTGAGGTAAAACGTTGTATCATCACTATAGTTTTTAAGTGATGGTTGTCGGTTAGAGAAACTCCCACAGCAGTAGTAGCATGGTTCCTCAAGGGGTTCTGCTTAGTGTGAATGGGGGTATGGGACTTCATTCATGCATTGCACAAGTAGACTTTGAGAGGAAGCATGGTTTGTCTTTTTATTATATTATGATTATAAATTGACATCATGTTTTCAACAGTTTTTTTTTTCTTTATATTGCACGTGTTTAAAACTGATTTATAATGAAATGAGTTTAGTTAAGTATTCAGGAGTTGAGAAGAGCCAAGGTAAGTGTTTCTTTCATTATCTCTTTCAAGCCTATGTTGTTTAGCATTCCAACTTGCATACTCGTACATTCAATGTACTGATGCCAGTTGGCCTGCATCGTATTATGATGCAGACACAGGTAACTAGGATTGACATCCGGCGCATTCGTTGATCCAGTGAGCAGTTCAGAGTCTGTTGGTGAGCCTCTTTGCATTCCAGAGGACTCTTTTACATTGCTTTCAGTTTCAGTATTAGTTCGTTAGGATGTCGCGGGCCTGTCCCGACATCCATCTCAGTTGTTTAGAGGCTTCATAGATAGTCAGACAGTCAGACAATTAGTTAGTTAATTCAGTTGTCCTTACTTTTCATTTCATATTTTCAGATGTGAGTTGCCATTTTGGCTAAGTTAAATGTTTATTTTCAAAACATTATGAGTTCAATTTGAGGCAGTTAAGTTGTTTAGCATTTGAATTCTTTTCTTATTGCATATAGTCTTCCGCTGAGTCAGTAAGCCAGGCCAAGGGTTCACTTGAGGCCAGCAATGGTCTTCGAGTGCCGGCCACGTCCAGGGTGTAGGCTCGGGGCGTGACAATTAATTCTTAATTGCCGCTAATGATATTTTTTATGTAGTGATAATTGTATTAATTTTGAATCTTTACCTACCTTAATAATTGCTCAGACAAAGACTCAATCTTTAATTTGTTGGAATTAAGAATATTGAGGATTAATTAATCAGTCTTAATTGTTTTCTTTTTTTTTCTTT
Organism: Solanum acaule; assembly: GCA_036250505.1. Lineage (NCBI taxonomy): Eukaryota > Viridiplantae > Streptophyta > Magnoliopsida > Solanales > Solanaceae > Solanum > Solanum acaule. The sequence goes on along the minus strand of JAJOOR010018413.1, from coordinate 9,720 downwards.
TTCTTTTTTTTTACTTTATTACTCCAACATTGTCAAGATTCGTACATGAAAGTCATAGAATAAAACATATTTAAAAATTATAACCTTAAAAGGTTTAATATGTTCCACACATAGCAGAGCGAATGTAAAATATTAGGGGAAATTCTGAAAATTCAATAACGTTTGCACAAATTTCATAGAAAAAGAATATCAAAAAGTACTATGATTGAATAGTAAATACTTATTTATTTTTAATTAAATATCTTGACTTCAAGTCTCTGGACATAAAGTTATTTTATCATAGAGTGTTTTATCTTCAATGTAAATTTTTCAATGCGAATTTAAATTTAATCAAATTTTAATACGAATAACGTATATCTAACTTACCTAATATTCATAACGTTAAAATTAAACCTAAAGTCCCTGTCTAATGAATAATTCACATTTCAAAAAAGATCACAACTTTCTGGCAGGCCTTCCTTTTGATTGATTTATTGGCTATGAACCATATGATCTAATAGCTTTTAATTATTTAAAAATTTTAGAATTACCAAATTGTCTTACTCAATGGAAAAATAAGATAACGCAAATTTCTTGGAGATTTTATTAATTTTATAAAAAGACCTTAATGGGGATAGCCCACAAGTGACAAGTTCTCACATAGTCACCAACATTAGGGACATTGTAGGTTTATCAATTTTATTTTTCTATATAAGATTTCTAATATTATTATATACTATACAATGGTTAAATGACAGGAACCTAAAGAACGTATTGGCCTTCTTTTATGGTTGGAATCCTTATGGAGGCATGCATGAGTGGAAGAAGCATGGGTATTGCACATCAAACATCGTCCCAGATGTTGACTATTTTAACAGGGCGATACGATTTGCCAAACAATAGTCATGTGAGATCACCAATTCTTCTTACGTCTTCTTGATGCATATTCATTTTTGCTTGGATAAACGCTACAAGACATTTATATCTTGCCCCACCAGTACAGCCAATTAATTAGGATCAACGACGTCATACATCAAGGGAAGTCTCTTAATTATTACAAATATAGTAGAGTATTATTAAATAATTGTCATCATCAGTACACTGATTCTTTCTATTTTCATTGTGCAGGAAAATGACAACATATTTATACAAGCGCTACGAAGCGCTAGCTGTTACGTACAACAACAACTATTTACAATTTATATACAAAAAATAGTTCGCTTAACGCTGGAGTGAAGTTTCTCAACCTATAATTTGCCGATTGAGATAATGATCCCTACGAGCTGCACTTGGATTGAAAAACTATGAATTCTCACGGAATTTGTGATCATGTGACATAACACATTAGTGTACGCATATCGAATAAAAACAACGTAATCATACTCGATACAATATTATTAAAGTTGGTATAATAATAGATTTTATGGGCTGTTATAAGTAAAGTTTGTATATATTACATTAATACCCTTTAATTAAAGCAAAAAATAATGATCTGTCAAACAAACAATTTATTCTAAATGAAATGGTGTAGCAACAAGTTCATGATAAATATGCTACACTTTTCCTTCTTTTTTTCTTCTCTTTTCACAACATACATGACAAATATATTCATAATTATAGTTTTTCTAAATTAATTAAAATATATATATAGACAAGATGAGAAAGAGAAATGAGGAGTAAATGGGCAATAACCCATTAATTGGGACATCAATCAATACAAATAAAATAAAAACTTCATTGGGACACTTAATTCAAACTTACTTATCTTCAATATTGGGTTTGCCATGATTCGACCCGATAAATTCTTTAAATGAAAGCAATTATACTAGAATCATGAGTGCTTAATATTTTGGAAAAGTTCACCTAATTAGAAAAATATTTCTACTAAAGTAAATTATACTTTAAAATAATTATATAATCTCTTTTTATCGTTCTTTCTTTCCCCCGTTCTCCCTTCTTACTGCTCGATCATGATGATACTTAGAAGCAATTAATAAATGTATCAATGCATATAATGAGACCAAATACATGAATTTATCGGTCTATATTTTGATATCAATAAGATACATATGAAACACGCTTGGATACAAAGTTTCTAGATAAACTACGCCTAATTTAACTCATGTGTATCTACTGTGTGTATCCGAGACACATTTTCAATAGATCTGGAATAATAAGGGGAAAATATATACCTTCTGTTAGTGAACCTTAAAAAATAAATAATTAAAATTGGATTAATTAATAATTAATGGAAAAATAATATATATTAAAGACAATAACCGAGTAACAAACATTAATGGCCACAATATAATGAATTAATTAGTTGATGAAAAATAATAAAGAAACAAAGTGGCTTTAAAGGTAATATTAATGAATTGTCAAATCGAATTGGGTTAGATAATTTATTCTAAATGAATGGTATTACTATGACAATTTAATATTAAAAGTAGCTAGAATTTTCTTTTTTCTTCTTTTTTCATTGTAATGACAAATATATTCATAAATAGCCAACTATAACTTTTCTGAATTAATTGAAAAAATATATAGACAAAGAGATATGAGGAGTAAATTGATGAGCAACTTCTAGGTACCTCCACGATGTAGACAAAATATTTTGTAATAGTTCACCTAATTAGAAAAATATTTCTACTAAAGTCCATTATACTTTAAAATAATTATATAATCTCTTTTTATCGTTCTTTGTCTCCCCCGTTCTCCCTTCTTACTGCTCGATCATGATGATACTTACAAGCAATTGATAAATGTATCAATGCATATATTGAGACCAAATACATGAATTTATCGGTCTATATTTTGATATCAATCATATACATATGAAACACGCTTGAATACAAAGTTTTTTGATAAACTACACCTAATTTAACTCGTGTATATCTGTTGTGTGTATTCGAGACACATTTTCAATAGATCCGGAATAATAATGCAAAAATATATACCTTCTGTTAGTGAACCTTAAAAAATAAATAATTAAAACTGGATTAATTAATCAATGGAAAAGTAATCTATATTAAAGACAGTAACCGAGTAACAAACATTAATGGCCACAATATAATGAATTAATTAGTTGATCTCCAAATTTTATCCTTCTTCTTTTCTCTTTTTAGATAAAAAATAATAAAGAAGCAAAGCGTCGATAAAGGTAAAATTAATGAATTGTCAAATCGAATTGGATTAGATAATTTATTCTAAATGAATGGTATAACTATAACAAGTTAATATTAAAAATAGCTAGAGTTTTCTTTTTAATTTCTCTTTAGCAGTAAAAGCACAATCAAACAAATCTAATGTTTGATTGTGCTTTTACTGCTAAAGAAAATGAATTATGCAAAAACACTAAATACATGAATTTGAGAAATAACTTTAATTATTTGTAAAACAGTAAACTCAGTAAAGTATTTACATCGATTAGGTAAGAAGAAATTCAAACCATTTGAGTTATTAATGATTCAATCCTACAAGTTATCATTTGAGTGTCCCACGAAATTGATTTGCAACTAATTAGGTGATGCGAATCGGAATAATTTCATAGAGCACTCCACTAATTTTGAAGTAAACTGCCGATAAATATAAAAATAAAAACCTGTCAAAGAGTATCAGGCAACTTATTCTACGTGAATGGTGTAACAATTTAATTTAGTTGAATTTTTACACATTTCCCATTTAATTTAGTTTTTATTAATTTCCTGGCTTGTCAATAATATAGCAAGCGAAGCCATTAAAAACCAGAAATACAAGTTTATAGATACTGCCAAAAGTTGTCGTACCACCCCAGTTTTTTTTATTTTTAATTTAGTTTTTATTATGATGTAGACCTGATCAAGAAAGGCAACGTAAATCTTCAAAGAACCATTATACTGTAACGACCGGGGTTCCGTCGTTATAGAAAAGCCAACGGAGAAAAATTTTGGGTCAGAAAACTTTTTCATAGTAACTTAGAATTTTCCAACCTAATCCAAACTTAGACGAAATCGGAGTCATTAAGGTGTAGGGAAATCTGGTAGCAATCGGGTGACTTATTTATGATTTCGATTACATGAGTGTTAGATAAGTCATTAAGGAATCCGTACAACTTTACAGAATTGAATTCGGGTGAGTAGAACTCCCGGAATTGATCTTAGCATGAACAGTATTTTCTGAGCGTCATTGGTTAAAGGTGTGTTGTGAAATGGGGGTCTTGGAATTATTAAAATAGCTCACTGTTTCGTGCAAGCCGCTTTGGCGGTGATTTTGGTCGCTCTGACGGGGCCGTTGTAGCGGGGTGAGGGCCACTGTGGCGGGCCAGACGCAACTTAAGTCATAAAAAAACCCCAAAACGTCTTTATTCTGCACTTTTCAATTTTGAGTGTAACGAGACGAACCCCAGGCGATTCTTGACAGTTTTCCACAATTTTTAAGGCTAAAGGTAAGATTTTTACTCCTCGAATCTGTTTTTCGATCCGCAGAACGTAATCTAATAGGCAATTATCGATGGGGGGGAGGGGGGGGGGGGTTGATCTGGAATTTACGATGGAAACAACCCTAATTGGGAGAATTCGGATCATGGGCTTGATTTAGGATTCATAGAATTGTTAGTAATGCGGGTTATTAGTCATTGTTTATTGATTCCCGTGTTATTATGATTGTTTGTAGACCAAGAACAAGCGGAACAAATCCGGAAAGGGAAGGATCAAGTTTCTTAGGGTTTCAAGCTTGTTTCGAGGTAGGTGATGGTTGTGATTCTATGATTGTGTGATGTATGTTTGTCTTGCTTCATTATGATACATGTATGTATGTGGATGTTGCATTATTGATCACACTTGTTGTAAATGAGGATATATGATTGTTGAATGCCATTGAATCATGACTCGATTGTATGATTATGAGAATGTACTTGTGTTTGTGATTGTGGTGTGTTGAATGATCGGTTGCCATTCCGGTATAACTAACTTGGATCGGTTGCCACGTTCCGGCATAAACATTGGATCGGATACCACGTTTCGGTATGCTAACTGTTTGGATTTGGGTTCCATGAGAGGACCAATGATTTGATATATAATTGTGTATCTTGAGAAATGTTAAACTGCACCTTGTTCGTAAATGTTGATAACATTGTATATGTTCGTTATATGCATGTGATTATATTGTTGTAATAACTTATGTATGTTGCACTTAGTAGGATTGTCGCGTGATCCTACCAGTACACGGTGGTTTTGTACTAATACTGCATTTGCTCTTATTTTTGTTGAGTACAAGGCATCTTCCGGCGGCTATTGACAGACCTCGCTTAGAAGATCAGTGATCGTTCGAATTCAAGGGTGAGCCAGCTCTTCCGGGATGCCATGAGTTCTCTTTCGTCAGTGTCCACCATTTCGGACTTAGACTTTTCTAGTTAGTTAATTAGTTCATTAGTTTGGGGTTGTAATTCTTATTGTTTAGACTTATGGTTCATTGTTAGATGTTTTGGTACATTAACTTTCAGGTTCTAGACGTATTTTCCGCATTGTTTAGTTGTTAGATCTTTTGAAAGTTTATGGAAACTTCAGTTTTTAGCTATTTAACTTGCTTCCGTAACTTAAATGCTTTAGTTTTTTATTTAATTGCTTGGTTTGGGTTGTAGTAGTAATTCTCCCACCGAAAGGTTAGTGTGGGTGTCAATCATGATGATCTGGGTTGTGACATATACTCATGTAACTAATATCGTGACCGTTGAGTGAATTAGCTAAGATGGTTAATAACTATTGTATTATGGGACAATCTCATCTAAAAAATTAATGATTTTTTGTTTTATGTATTCAGATTCTTAGACAGAGCAGCAAGAGTAACAAAGGAGGACAATCCGAAATCTCCCAAACTATGGAGGCTACACACGGTCCATCGCGTAGAAGAACTAGAATCGATAATAAAAATGGTTCAAATATGGGCATCCATGATCACAGCATACGCGCAACAACACACATTCTCAGTCCAACAAGCCAAAACAATGGACAGACACCTAATAAAATTCCTTCGAAATTCCAACTGCCTCAACTACTGTCTTCCATCACATTAACAATGCAAGAGCTATAAGGAAAATAAAATAATTGAATGATAAGTTTGTCTATTCTAGAGTATTTTGATAAACGATAAAAATAGCAAAAATAGAAAATAGTATCAATCATATACCTTATATGTCGTCTTTGCCATACTTTTGATACTTCCTTCAAAAATAGCAAAAACTATTGAGTAAGCTACCACCTCTCTTTCAATCATAAATCCCTTAAACTCACTCTTAGTAATATATAAGGAATTTACTCATCTATATATTATTTCATTCCATCATTTAGGTCCCCAATTTACCATTGGAGTCATGTAGCACCATTGTTGTTTTTAGAATTTGATTAACTAAGTGGTGTAACAAGTTAATTTAGTACACATTTCCCTTTTAACTTGGTTTTTATTAATTTCTTGGCTTGTCAATAATGTTGCAAGTGAGGCCATTAAAAATCAGAAACACAAGTTGTCTCTTTTGCAAGTGTACTATCAAATTTCTCAATCCAAGTTGGTGAGTAGTAAGCTAATGTAAAGGACTAGTAAAATTTAGATGACTCTGAAGTTGTCCAAATCTATGTCTTCAAAATTGTTGACAAATACGTATTTGATGTATATTTTTGGAAAATTCATAGGTCCTAACTCCTAATGTTAGACTTAACATGCTTCATTATGATGTAGACCTGACAAGACAAAAAAAAAATCTTCAAGGAACCATTATACTAATATCATGATTGTTGAGTGATTAGCTAAGATGGTTAATCATGACTATTGTATTATGCGACTATCTCATCTAAAAGTTTATCATTTTTTTTTTATATATTTTCAGATTCCTGGACAGAGTATTAGCAATAGTAACAGAGGAGGACAACCTGAAATCTCTCAATCTATGGAAGCTAAAGTCGGTCCATCGCGTAGAAGAACTAAAATCGATAATAAGAATGGGTTCAATATCGACATTCTCCGTCCAACAAGCCAAAACAATGGACATACACCTAATATATTCCTTTGGAATCCTAGCTGCCTCGACGACTGTCTTGCATCACATTAACAATGCAAGAGCTATAAGGAAAAAAAGGCCATTTTATATCTAACAATGTCAATAACAAATGCAGCACAATGCAACATTCATTAAAAGACGCTTAGGATGAGCCACTTTAATAAAAGTTAATAATATTAAAATTCTCACAATCACCAACAACTTAGAGTATAAAAACAAAATTACATACAATAATCTCATATTGCACCTAATGAAATCGGTTACAAGCAAGAATGAACCATAAATAAATGACATGTAAATGTTATTGAATATGCTTAAAGTTCTTATTGAAATTTAATATCTGGACATCACTTTTGTCAAATAACGACTGAGATGGAGCTCATTATTCCCTTGTCGTTTAATTGTTACTACGCTCTCTTTATAATACTAAACCCCACAACCACCACCCTTTGGATATAACTTTAGGCCCGGATGACGAAATTCGTGAAGGCTCGTCTTGTTTGTCCTAACATTATATGACGTATAATTATATAATCTCTTTCTCTTGTTGCTTCTCTCTCTCTCTCTCTCTCTCTCTCTCTCTCTCTCTCTCTCTCTCTCTTTCTCCCTTCTTACTGCTCGATGATGATGATACTTGAATACAAAGTGTCTGGAATAAATTACACCTAATTTAACTCGTGTGTATCAGTTGTGTGTATCCAAGATACATTTCTATTAGATGCGGATAATAATGGAAAAATATATACCTTATGTAAGTGAATCTTAAAAAATAAATATTTAAAATCGGATTAATTAATTAATGACAAAGTAATCTATATTAAAGACAATAACCGAGTAACAAACATTAATCGCCACAATGTAATAAATTAATTATTTGAATCTCCAAATCTTTATCCTCCTTTTTTAAGATGAAAACTAATAAAGAAGCAAAGTGTCGATTAGACAAGTTATTCTAAATGAATGGTATAACTATAACAAGTTAATATTAAAAGTGGGTAGAGTTTTCATTTTTCTTGTCTTTTCATTGTCATGACAAATATATTCATAAATAGCGAATAATAACTTTTCTAAATTAATTAAAAAATATATATAGACAAAGAGAAATAAGGAGTAAATTAATGAGCAACTTCTAGCTACCTCCACAATATAGACAAAATATATGCATATTATAAGGCTCTAATAAATTTATAAATATTTTTCTCTTTATATTTTGGGGCTATTACTATAATTTTCCACTTAGTATGAAGTGGGATACAAAATATTTTTCTCTTTGTAGAAAATCTACAAAGAACATTATACTCATGTTACTAATATCTTGACTATTGAGTGAATTAACTAAGACGGTTAACAAGTATTGTATTACGCGACCATCTCATTTAATATCTTGACTTTGTTTTATGTTTTCAGATTCATGGACAGAGCAGCAAAGGAGGGGAACCCGAAATCTCCTAAACTATATGGCCATACGCGCAACAACACACATTCTCAGTCCTATATGGGCATACGCGCAACAACACACATTCACAGTCCAAGAAGCCAAAACAATGGAATCCCATTAACAATGCAAGAGTTATAAGGAAAATAAAAGGTAATTTTATGTCTAACAATGTCAATAACAGATGCAACATTAATTAAAATACACTTAGGATGAGCCACTTTAATAAAAATTAAAATGCTCACAATCACCAACAACTTAAGAGTATAAAAACACTACTATTACACACGGTAATCTCATATTGCACATAATTAAAGCTAGAATGAACCATAAATAAATAACATGTAGTAAATTTATCCAATATGCTTAAACCTCTTATTGAAATTTAATATCTGGCCGATAGTTTTGTCAAACAACGATTGAGATGGAGCTCACTATTCCCTTGTCGTTTAATTGTTACTAAGCTCTCTTTATAATAGTAAACCCCACAACCACCACCCATTGGATCTGATTTCATGCCCGGATGACGAAATTCAAAAAGTTTTGTCTTGTTTGTCCTAACATTATATGAGACCAGCCGGGAACTTTTAGTTTCCAAAATAAAAGAGTTATCATAAAATGACTTAGTAGGCGTAGTAAGATGAATGGTCAGAAGTTTGTTCCAAACGCCTGGTTGTATCATTACCCATACATCATAAACAAACCTGTCGACATAGTTCAAGATGCCAACGGAGTCACCAAGCAACATCAGATTTGCCAACCAATTATAATCCTCGTGACCACGTGGTGGCCCTTCCATCTCTACAAACACCTCATTCCCAAAGTCAAAGGAAAGAATTCTACATTTATTATTCTCATTTATCAACCAATAATAATATCCATTCAGATAATCAACACTGTTATAAATGTTTCGTTGACACGTACTATCATTTTGATGTACATCTAGGTTATGTTTGAATATTTTCCATGAATCCTTAGAACATGAGTAGATCGTTGCATATTCTTCAATTTGATTATAGTAAAGCACTTTATAATCCTTAGTCATAGGCTCTAATCCGAACACTAAATGACGACCAACTGCAAAAGATTCAAAGCTAATTGCGGCGGCAGGGAGGTGTCTCACCTCTCTGTTAGCTGGATTCCATAGTGCACACAAAATGTCATTACCAATTTGTCTTTCTAAGAAAAACACGCCATCAATAGAACCTAACAAGTTGGTAATATTATCTCCAAGCCTTTGGAAATTTTGTTCATCTATACCCTTATCGGAAACCAAAGT
>JAJOOR010018412.1:0-32044 GCA_036250505.1 Solanum acaule | reverse complement strand
CCCCCACCAACTGAGTCCTCTTCTCCAAATACCCCCAACTATTTTGCAGCAACCCCCCCCCCCTCCCCCCAACCCCCCTCTCTTAATTTGTGCTGCGAAATAGCCCCCCCAAACCGAAAATCCCCTCCCGATTTGTGTGACTCCCACCCACCCACGCACAAACAAAACGCCTTTCGCAGGAAAACTGGCCGCCCCCATTGGCTTATCTTTTTGCAGAAACATCTGCAGCTATGATCATTTTATTTTATTTTTTTGTCTTATAAATAGCTTGATGGCGAATGAAGAATTTTGTTAGTTTAAATATATTTTTTTTAGCTTAGTTTAAGGAAATTTACTCTGTTATTTTGTTGAAACTTTTGTTTACCATGGATGAAATGTAATTTAGGCAAAAAGGTGGCTGAAAATGGAATAGAAGATGAAAAAACTAATTAAAATTAATGAAATAATCATTTCTGAGCTGCAATACTCACCCACACGAATATTCTTTACTTATAACAGTCTATGGTGTTGTCCAACTTTCATTTATCAATATTATCAAGGGAATTCATAGTTCGATTTGGTTTAGTTCAGATGTTAAATTAAAATTAGATTAATATAGTTGATTTTAAATTATTAAAATCAAATCATATCAAAACATAGGTTGGTATTATTGATTTAGTTCAATTTTTTGATTCTTAAGAAATATACTAATACTTCTCTGTTTTATCCCCCCCCCCCCACCCCCCCCACCCCAAATCTCCTCTGACCTCGTCCTCCCCTTTTGCTCATAAGTAAGCTTTTCTCCACGGCGTATTTTGATTCTTACCTTCGTTTCTTTCATTCGCCCCCAAACTAGAAAATATTTTTTCATCCATACGTTCCATCTTATTGTCTGATAGCTTAGTAACCTTATATTGTGGTGGCTATAATTGTTAATTATGGAGAAAATGTTTTAACATTTATAAATTTTAATCAAGTGAATAAAATTGATAAAAATAAAATAAAATAAAAATATATATATAGATATATATGTCATAATTATTTCTTTGACTAAATGATTTTGAATTTATGACTTTTTGTTTTTTAATAAATGAGTTTAAGGTGTAAAGTCCATTCGTATATCGTAGACAAACAAAATTTTCATGAAAAAGTATACAAAGTATTTATAATTATTTATAAAAAATAATATATTTGTTTATATATAACTATAAATTTTATATATTATCAATTTGGTTTTATTTTCATTCGGTTTACTTCTAATAAAACTAAATCAACCAAATATTATTAATTTTTTAAAAGATATTCAAACCAAAACAAAACTGATTTATTTAATTGAATTGAATCGATTCGATTCTTATTCAAATCAGGAACATCCCTAAATTTATAATTTAATTTATTCTACTGGTTAAAGGTTTATGCCCATACATAGAGAAATTACGAGATCGTCATATCTTTTAATAAAGTTTTTTTACTCCCTATTTATATGAAAATACAATAAATAAATATTGATTCGTTATATAGTTATTTATTTAAATATCTTATTTCCTACCGGCGGAAGTGTAAAACTTCAATCACTAAGAATTATTAAAACCTCATTTACTATTTACATAATAAGTATTCACCAAGTTAAAAATAGAGAGTGCAAATAAGTATTACTCCCTCCGTCCTATTTTATGTGGCACCATTTTCTTTTTGGTCAGTCCCAAAAAGAATGTCACATTTCCTTATATAGTAAGTATTTAAAGGTACAATTCCTCTTTTACCCTTGTTGGTCCCACTTAATCTTAAAATAATACTCTAATATATTTATGAGGAGAGAGAAAAGTGAGTCTACTTTTTAAAGAGCAATTTGGTAAACATTTCAAAGTCTTTATTTATTTCTTAAACTCTGTGCCCGGTCAAATGTTGCCACATAAAATGGGACGGAGGGAGTAACTATTAAGCTCAACAACATATTTCTTTAACGTTTAAGTCTATCAGGAAAATACCAATAAGGAGTGTGATGGAATGGTATGTACTTTCTAATTCTTAATTAGAAGTCTCGAATTCAAAGCAATAAAGTCTACTATATTGAATTTTGGAAATTCATGTTTGGAGCTTGTTTGACATTGTTATTAGTTGACCAAAAATATTTATTTGAGATTTTTTATTTTTTTTGAAAAATCAAGGTATTTGACCAACCGTAAAACTGCTTTTTACTGTAATTTGGAAGAAGCTAAAAATTTATGCTACTTAAACAGAACAAAATATCATTATCTTAAAGAACAAAATATCATTATCATATATACATATTTATTAATATATCTCTTATATTTATTTATTTATTTATTTTTATGATAAATTTCACGTACCTAGTGATTTATCAATATATTCCTTATAACTTTATTAAGTATTTTTTTCAAATTGAGTGATCCCTTTTAAGAAATTAACTCCACTTTCCTCCTTCCTCCCCCGAAGTAACGAAGAATTATTATTTTGATTAAAAAAAGGCTTAAGTCATCTACGACCCCTTAAAGTTGTCCGCATATTTCACTTAGACACATCAACTAGGACTATTACCTATTGAACACTTTTATCTATTCAAAACTTGTTCCTATTAGACATTTTTCATAATCAACAAAAATTGTAAAGTGTGTGTGATACACTCTCGATGACATGACAAAATAACTAATGAAAAGAGCACATATGGCAAGTGGGTCCAGAAATTATTGAAAATGATTTTTAAATTATTTGTATATATAAAAACATTGAATATAATATCTACCCCCACCCCCTTTCTTCATCTTCTTCCTTGTAACATTTTTCTCCCTGCAACATTTCTTTTTCCAAACCACAAAACTCAACATGTTATCCGATTATTTATCGATTCAACTTACAAAAATAGTTACTTCATACCTAATATGTGAGAGAAAGATATAGAGAGTGACTCCGACTAGAGTGATGAAAAAGAAAAAATGGTTAACGGACAATCATTCCAAAATCGCCGGCAAATGAGAAATCAAGAGAACCCGAATTAATTTTTTATCGAATTCTCTGATATTATTTTTTATAAATTAAATGGGTTTACATTTTAATTTGAATGGTGATGTTTGTTTAGAGGTAGCCGAAAATGGAGTTGAACGAACGTCGGCTAAACTTTTTACTCTAATGTCCAAAAAAATTATTTCTTCTTTCTTTTTGCAGATCTAATTAGTTAATTTTTTTTAAAATAAATTAGACACAAACAGCAGTTGATTTTGCAAACCTAACTGAGGTGAAGAAGACTAAAAGTCGGGGAGATAGAGTGGGGTGGGGGACTTTTTTTTTTTTTTTGGATTAAAAAATTATTATTTTCAAAATATTTTAATTTTTTTTAAGTTATCTACAATGCCAAGTGTTAATAGAAGAAGAAAAAGTATTATTTTTTTTGAAAAAGATTAAAATAAAACACGATTTCAGATATTTTCACGTGCACAAACGAAAGTGAAAAACACTTTTTCTGCCATATCAACATTTTGTGTTTAATAGATGCATGTTTTGAACAAGGGAAAATGTTCTGAAAAATACTTTAACTTTGAGGGAAATTGATGTTACAATACCATACTTTATGGAGGACCTTTTACCCCCCTCACTATTTAATAGTTTATTTTAAAGGTATATATCTGCCCACGTGAATACATTACTATTTATAATTATGCAATATTTATGATGTCTACGTGGGTACATATATACCTTTAAAATACACTATTAAATAGTGCAGGGGAGTAAAAGGTCCTTTCCAAAGTTCGGTATTGTTACAACAATTTTGGTCAAAGTTCGGATATATTTCAGACATTTTTTCCTTTGAACAATTTAAGTGCTCAATAGGTACTAGCCTTAATTAAGGTATCTAAGTGAAATATGCGTACAACTTTAAGAGGTCGCAGATGACTTAAACCTTATAAAAACCTCACATTTTCTTCTTTTACTTCTCTTTTAAGAGGTTATTTAAAGCACAAACAAAAAAAGAAAAGAGAAGAGAAGGATATACAAAGTTGTATTTAGTGGAGTTAAAGAAAGCCTTAAAGTAAACAAGCCAAATAAAAGGATTTTGGATGGGACCCACGGCTGACTGATTTGTGCCTTCAAAAGCTATAAAGTAAAAATAAAGCAATCATACAAAGTTTTAACACTATTATCTTTGAGAATTTGCAATTTCATTTACTTTTCTTTTTTTTAAATAAAAATATTTGAACCTTTGAGACATTTTTTCTAAACAAGTGAAGAGTATCTGTTTTGTTTTGCAAGGTGTGTACTGCGTCAATTAATAATAAACATATATAAAAAGAATAGATTATTACGTATGTAATTCATATCATTAAATACATAACTTTGAAAATTATATAAATATTGCAATATATTTGAATTACAACATTAATACCATAGAAAAAAAATTTAAGTTCCTGAAAACGACCAATGTTGATCTGTTTTGACTACCTTGATAAAGAGATGCTATTACTTCTAAAAATAATTATAAATGAATTAATATTTAAAGCTTTAAAATAAATTAAGAACTCGGCACTTTAACTTCCCTACAACTTTTCATCCTTTTTAATTAATAAAACATATCCCTTCCTATTTTCTTTTTTAGTCCGTTTAAAAATAATGATTCTTTCCACATTAAGCAATTCTCTAGTTTCAAATTCTACATGACATATGCATGTTTAAGACCATAAGATTAAAGAACAATTTGATATATTTGACCTATCTTTAGTTTAAAATCATAAGATTAAAAAGTATTCTTTAATTTTTTAAATATCGTGTTAAATCAAAATATGCCAATTAAATTAAAACAGAGAAAATAATATTATTTCCTAAGTTTTAGAGTCCATAATTGATATCCTAATTACTAACATGTAGCAATTGTTATAGAAAAAGTCAATAATTGTATTTTTAGATGCAAATTAAATCCATTTTTTTTTACATATAACAAGTTCTACAGACTCATTTCTAAATAGTTAGTAAAGAAAAATTTAATATTAAAAGTAAGTTGATTTTGTAGTCTAAATATTACAAAATAATAAATATATATTATTTCCTATATAATTCGAATAATAAAATATTTAATAAGTAAAAGTTTAGTTGAATTCAAAGTCCTGAATTGTATAGTATATATAATATAATTCAGTACTAATCGAATATTATATTTTCCAAAGACCGCACCAATTTGTGTATTTGCTGCGTTTATGTACTATTCTTCAGTTCACCCTAATCAATAGATTAGACAGCATCAGTCAAAAAGCAATGATATGTGCATCTTTCATGACATAGAACCTATTAGTAAATTATTTCTAAAAGAAGGAAAAAATTGGGGGATTTGATTATCTTTTGATGTCAGTTTGTAAAATATAACCTTAACAATATCGATTGAAATGGAAAAATTAATTAAGAAAGTAATTAGGATTGTGTTTCACCAAGACTTTATGACTCATTTTGGGTAATCACAAAATTTAACCTTGTAGAGCTAGTATGCAAGCTTGTCAACCCTTATGATTCACTTAGTGTAACGACCGGTTCCCGTCATTAAAGAAAAGCCAACAGAGAAAAAATTTGGACCTAAAAACTTTTTGGTAGTATCTTGAAATTTCTCAACCTAGTCCAGAATTGAACGAAATCGGAGTCAGTGAGGTCTAGAAAAATCTGGTAACAAACGGGAGATCAAATTATGAATTTGATCATATGAGTAGATAGCTAAGATGTTAAGGAATCCGTACGACTTTACGAAATTGAATTCGGGTGAGTACAACTCCCGAAAATGATCTTAGCGCAAACAGGTATTTTTTGAGTGTCATGGGATGAAGGTGTGTTGTGAAATGGGGGTTCGGAACTCAACTCCCGACGTTCTGTCTTTGTGCAAGCCGCCAAAGAGGGATTAGTGACGCCAAGGCGGGGCCGCTGTAGCAGGGTAAGGACTGCTGTGGCGGGGCAGACGCGACTAAAGTCAGAAATAAACACCAAAAACGTCATTATTCTGCAAGTTTCGACTTTGAGAGCTAAGGAACGAACCCAGGTGTTTTCTTGATAGTTTTTCACCATTCTTGAGGCTAAAAGTAAGGTTTTCACTCCTCGAATCCATTTTTCGATCCGTAGAACTTAGTTTCTTGAGTAATTATTAATGGAAGAGGGTTTTGATCTGAGATTTATGGTGGAAGTAACCCTAAACTAGGTATGGGGATCAAGGGTTTGGCCTAGGGTTGATGATTTTGTTTATATTCTAGGTATTTAGGTCTTTTTTATTGACCCTCGCATTATTATGATTGTTTGTAGACCAAGAATAAGCGGAAAGAATCCGGAGAGGAAAGAATCAAGTTTTTTAGGGGATTCAAGCTTTGTTCGAGGTAGATGATGGTTGTGATTTCATTTTATGTGATATATGTTTGTACTTGCTTCATTATATTGCATGTATGTATACGAATGTTGCACTATTGATCACATACATCGTAAATGAGTATGAAAGAATAACTATATGCCATTCATCACCTCTTAATTGTATGATCGTGAGAATGTATATTATGATTGTAATTGTGATTGTGGTATGTTGAATGGAGCGGGTGTCACGTTCCGACACACTAACTAGGATCGGATGTCACGTACCAACATAAATACTGAAACGGGTGTCACGATCCAACACACTAGATTGGAACGGTTGCCAAGATCCGGTACACTAACTGTTTGGGTATGGGTTCTGTGAGAGAACCAATGACTTATTATGCATACACTTATTGTTGAGAATGTGGAATTGTACATTGATCCTGAAATGATATTGATATTGTATATGTTTGGTGTATGCATGTTTATGATGTTGTAATTACTTGTTTATATTGCACTTAGTGGGATAGCTACGTGATCCTATCAGTACACTGTGGTTGTGTACTGATACTGCACTTGCTCTTTCTTTGTTGAGTACAGAAATACCTCATTTAGAAGATAAGTGATCAGTCGAATTCAAGGGTGTGCCAGTTCTTCCGGGCTGCCTTGAGTTCTCCTCTTGTTTAGTCCATTTCTTCGAACTTAGACTAGTTCTTTAGATAATTCTCTTATTTAGTCTGTGTTGTACCCACTTTCTTAGACATGTTGGTTAGAGTTTTGGTACATTGACTTTCAAGTTCTAGGCGTTATTTCCGCATTGTTTTAGTATCGAATGTTAGACCTTTGAAGTTTATGGGAACTTCAGTTTTTTGCATTTAAACATGCTTCCGTAACTTTAAATTTCTTAGTTTTTGGTTAAGTTGCTTGGTTTTGGGTTGTAGTAATGGTTCTCCCACCGGAGGGTTAGTATGGGTACCAATCACGACGGTCGGGATCGTGACAAAGTTGGTATCAGTGCCTTAGGTTCGTTGATCTCGATGTACCAAAATGAGTCTAGTAGAGTCATGCGGAACGGTACAGAGACGTCTGTACTTTTCTTCGAGAGGCTATAAGACTTTAGGAAATCTCTCTATTTTCTCTTGTCTTCTTTCGTGCTATAACTTGGTTCCAATTGGTATCTGGTGATCCAAATAGGTATCTAACCTCCTTCACTCTTCTGTCCACAGATGGTTAACACTCGCTTTAACGGTGTCCGGCATGTAGCTCCCATCAATGAGACCCTTGAGGAGTTCGCAACAAGAGGTCGCGGTCGAGGCAGGGGTAGAGGAAGAGTAAGGGGAAGAGGCCATGGAAGGGTAGCACCCGCTAGGGGTGGAGCTCCGGTTGAGAAAGCTCCCAGAAATGAGAATCCTCCTGCGCTTCATGGAAAGATAGAGGAGAACGTTGAGGTTGAGAATGATGAGGATATTGGACAAGAGAAAGAGGTGCAGTCTGAGGCTACAGGTATTCCTCCTTTGGACTCAGTGTTAGCTCAACAAATTATGTCGTTCTTGAAAGAATTGGTTGGTCCTGGAGTGCTTCCCTCTGTTCAAGCAACTCAAGCTCCCGCCAATCCCCCTTTTGCTATCACTGTTCCTAAGGTGGGTGGAACTATAAGTATTGATGCTTTCTTCTGTCCCTTGTTGGGTCCTGTTATGGCTGGTAATTAGCATGAGATGTTGACTATGTTCTTGAAATTAAAACCGCCGGTGTTCCATGGTTTTGAGAGTGAGGATGCCTATGAGGTCATTCTAGATTGCTATGAGAGGCTTCATAAGTTGGGAATTGTCCATCAGCATGGAGTAGAGTTTGTGACTTTTCAACTTCTGGGCGATACTAAGCAATGGTGGATAGCTTATGTGGAGTGCAAATCTTCAACTTTACCCCCACTCACTTATACCTAGTTTCATGCTCTGTTCTTGGAAATATATGTGCTCCGGACTTTGAGAGATCGTAAGAAGGATGAGTTCATGGCTTTGGAGCAAGGTGGTATGTCTGTGGCTGCTTATGAGGCCAAGTTCCATGCTTTGTCGAGATATGCTATGCAATTGGTGACTACTGAGGAATAGAGGATCCGTCTATTTGTTAAGGGATTGAATTCTGAGTTACATGTATTGTCTGTGCACATTACTTCTGCAGGGAAAAATGTTAATGAGGTAACATATTTTGTAAAGAAAGTGGAGGGGGTGAGGCGAGACGGTCAGGTCAAGTCATTCGCTAAGAAAGCTAAGAATGCAGGTAACTTTCAGGGTTCCTACACCTGAGGTTCAAGGAGGCCGACACTTGTAACCCTGCCAATTCAGTCCGCTATGTCCGCATCTACAGGTAATTACTCAGGGACTCCACCTCAAAATTTAATTCAGGATAGCCAGGGAGCCACACCTTCGGTAGGCAACATGCCATCTTTTGATCGCACTTGTTATAACTGTGGAGAACCTGGGCATATGAGGAGAGATTATCCCCACCCGCGCATGATGGATTTCGCGCAGCAGCAGACTAGAGCAGTGGTACCCACTATAAATGATAATATTGTCGAGGGTGTCCACAAGGTGGGCGAGGAGGAAATCAGCGAGGCCGTGAAAGTCGGGGAAATGGTAACGCAGGCAGAGGTACAATGTAGCCAAGCAGGGAAGTCACCCATCATGATGACAAGGCTCAGTGTTATGCCTTTTCAGGCAAGACCGAGGTAGAGGCGTCTGATGCGGTGATCACATGTACTATTCTTGTTTATGACCGGATGGCTAATGTGTTATTTGATTTGGGTTCTACTTATTCTTATGTGTCCATGCGATTTGCCTTAGAATTTGATATGATTTGTGATATACTTGATGCCCCCATCCATGTTTCTACCCCCATTGGAGAGTCTGTCATAGCGTGCTTGTCCTATCTTGTTTATGGGCTTTCAGACTTGGGCTGATTTAGTGATTTTGGATATGACTGACTTTGACATAATCTTAGGCATGACTTGGTTATCCCCCTATTATGCTGTGTTAAATTGTATTACTAAGTCTGTGACTCTAGATATCCTCGATAGGGAAAAGTTAGAGTGGAAAGGGGTGTACAAGCCTAAACAAGCTAAGATCATATCCTCCATTCGGGCTAGGAAACTGGTGGGGCAGGGTTGTTTGGCTTATTTGGCTCACATTCGGGATATTGAGGTTAAGTCTCCCTCTATTGAGTCTATTCATGTGGTTTCAGAATTTAGAGAAGTGTTTCCTACTGATTTGCCTGGTATGCCTCCGGATAGAGATATAAATTTCTGCATTGATTTAGAGCCTGATACTTGTCTCATTTCCATCCCTCCGTATCGCATGGCTCCGAAAGAATTAAGAGAGCTTAAGGCTCAAATCCAAGAGCTTCTTGCTAAATGATTCATCCGTCCTAATGCTTCCCCATGGGGTGCTCCTGTCTTGTTTGTTAAGAAAAAAGATGGTAGTATGAGAATGTGCATATACTATCATCAATTGAATAAGGTCACCATTCAAAATAAGTATCCATTGCCTCAGATAGATGATCTTTTTAACCAATTGCAGGGTGCATCAGTTTTCTCTAAGATTGATTTAAGGTCTGGTTACCATCATATAATGATTAAGCCTGAGGATATACCAAAAACGGCGTTTAGGACCCGCTATGGACACTATGAGTTTTTAGTGATTTCGTTTAGGTTGACAAATGCGCCTACAACTTTCATGAGTTTGATGAATGGAGTGTTCAAGCCCTTTCTTGATTCGTTTGTGGTAGTATTTATTTATGACATTCTAGTTTATTCGAAAAGTGAGGAAGAGCATGCCAACCATCTTCGTATGGTTCTAGGTGTTCTTAGGACACAAAAGTTGTAGGCAAAATTTTCTAAGTGTGAATTTTGGTTGACGTCGGTTGCATTTTTGGGGAATGTAGTTTCAAAGGAAGGGGTAATGTTAGATCCCCAAATTATTGAAGCGGTTAAGAATTGGATCCGGCCAAGTTCTGTAACTGAAATTTGGAGTTTCATAGGGCTCGCAAGTTACTATTGTCGGTTTGTGAAATACTTCACTTCAATTGCCACACATCTGAAAAATTTGACCAAAAAGGAGGTACCTTTTGAATGGACTGAAAAATGTGAGGAGAGCTTTCGAAAACTCAAGACTCTTTTGACCACAACACCTATTCTAGCGCTACCGGTTGAAGGTAAAGATTTTATAGTTTATTGTGATGCTTCACATTCGGGTTTGGGTGGTGAGTTAATGCAGAATAAAACTGTTATAGCTTATGTATCACGGCAGTTGAAGGTGCATAAGAGGAATTATCCAACACATGATTTAGAGTTGGCAGCGATAGTGTTTGGTCTTAAGATCTGGTGATATTACATTTATGGTGTTAAGTGTGAAGTATTTACTGATCATAGTAGTCTACAACATGCATTCACTCAAAACGATCTGAATTTGAGACAATGAAGGTGGATGGAGTTACTCAAGGATTATGATGTAACCATCTAATATCATCCAGGTAAGGCTAATGTAGACGAAGATGCACAAAGTCGAAGAGCGGTGAGTATGGGTAGTTTAGCTGGCTTGGGTGTAACCACGCGACCTTTGGCCAAGGAAATCCAAACCTTGGAATCTAAGTTCATGCAGTTGGGCATCTCAGAGAAAGGTGGGGTGTTAGCTAGCATTGAGGTAAGGGCCACGTTCATTGAGGAGATCAGGGCTAAATAGTTTTAGGATGAACATTTGAAAAAGCTCAGAAATAAAACAGTGTTTGGCAAGGCACAAATGTGGGAGGTGTACTCAGTTTTAAAGAAAGGATTTGTGTTCCTAGAGTGGGCAACTTGATTCAGAATTTATTGACAGAATCCCATGGTTTGAGGTATTCCATTCATCCGGGTGTGACTAAGATGTACCGAGATTTGAAGCGACTTTATTGGTGGCGTGGCATGAAGAAGTATATAATGGAGTTTGTGGCTAAGTGTCAAAATTGCCAACAAGTAAAATATGAGCATCAAAGGCCAGTCGGTTTGCTTCAAAGAATGCCAATTTTGGAATGGAAGTGGGAAAGGATAGCTATGGATTTTGTGGTTAGTCTTCCCAAGACTTTAGAGAAGTTTGATTCTATTTGGGTAGTGGTTGACATATTGACTAAGTCATCCCATTTTATTCCCGTCAGAACAGATTATAATGTTCAACAATTGGCTAAGGTTTATGTGAAAGAGATAGTAAGGTTGCACGGGGTGTCCTTTCTATCATCTCAGACTGTGGGACACAGTTTACCTCCAAGTTTTGGAGGAAGTTACATGATGAATTTGACACACAACTCACTTTTAGTACAACTTTCCATCTGCAGACGGACGGACAGTTAGAGAGAACTATTCAAGTGTTAGAAGACATGTTGAGGGCATGTGTCATTGATTTTGGAGGGCATTGGGATATGTTCCTACCATTGTGTGAGTTCTCCTACAATAATAGTTACCACTCCAGCATTGATATGACACCATTTGAGGCACTTTATGGGAGAGGATGTAGATCACCCATATGATGGTTTGAGGCTGGAGATTTGAAATCTTTGGGGGTCGATTTAGTGAAGGATGCTCAAGATAAAGTGAGGAGTATTCAAGCTAAACTTTTAGCAGCCCAAAGTAGATAGAAGAAGTATGCATACCATAAGGTAAGAGACGTGGCATTTCAAAAGGTGAGAAGGTTCTTCTTAAGGTATCACCCATGAAAGGGGTGATGAGATTTGGCAAGAAGGGCAAGCTTAGTCCCCGATACATTAGGTCATTTGAGGTTCTTGACTGTGTAGAGCCAGTGGCGTATAAGTTGGCCTTACATTCTAACTTATCGAGAGTTCATCCGGTATTTTATGTGTCCATATTGAAGAGATATCATGACGATGGGGATTACATCATAAAATGGTACTCATTTGTGTTAGACAAAGATCTTCAGTATGAGGAAGGACCGATGCAATTCTTGATCGTAATGTTTGGAAGCTGAGGACCAAAGAGATTAAGTCCGTAAAAGTTTAATGGAAGCATCGTCCAGTTGAGGAAGCTACTTGGGAAACCGAGAAGGACATGTGAGACAAGTATCCCCAGTTGTTCGTCGATTCAGGTACTGCTCCACTCTTGCTTTAGCCTGTTTTTCCTAGTTTATCACTCGGGGACGGGTGATGGTTAAATTGGTATCTATTGTAATGACCGGTTCCTGTCGTTATAGAAAAGCCAACAGGGAAATTTTTTGGTAGAATCTTGAAATGTCCCAACCTAGTCCAGAATTGGATGAAATCAGAGTCAGTGAGGTCTAGGTAAATATGGTAACAAATGAGAAATCAAATTATTAATTTGATCATATGAGTAGATAGCTAAGACGTTAAGGAACTCGTATGACTTTACGAAATCAAATTCGGGCGAGTAGAACTCCCAAAACTGATCTTAGCGCGAACGGGTAATTTTTGAGTGTCATGGGATGAAACTGTGTTGTGAAATGGGGGTTTGGAACTCAATTCCCAACGTTCTGTCTCTGCGCAAGCTGCCAGAGTGGGATTGGTAATGCCGGGGCGGGGCCGTTGTAGCAGGGTAAGGACCGCTGTGGCGGGGCAGACGTGACTTAAGTCAGAAATAAACCTCAAAAAGTCATTATTCTGCAAGTTTCGACTTTGAGAGCTAAGGAATGAACCTAGGTGTTTTCTTGACAATTTTTCACCATTCTTGAGGCTAAAGGTAATGTTTTCACTTCCCGAATCAATTTTTCGATCTGTAGAGTCCTTTTGGTTCGATAATCCGGCTCTTAAGAGTCCCTATATTACTTGTTAGACCACATACACTTGCGTGTGTATTTGGATGCAATAAAATTTTGGCACCGTTGTTGGGGACTTTCAAATTAGTAGATATTTTTTTATAGTTTCTTTATTACTTGTTTAAGTGTTGACAATTTGATCTTAGCCGTTATTATTTGCAAGTGACTCAAATAAGTACATTGGAGCCGTTGGTGAGCCTGAATGATTCCTGCACTACCAAAGAAGGCAAAAGGCTTTTCAACCTCCTCAAGTAGATCGTGAACAATAGGCACCTTCAACAATGGAAGCTAGAACAGTTCATGATTTGACAATCTTACTCACAACCAATGTTACTTTCAACATTCAGAAACTGGCAACTAGAAGTAGATTTGAGCTGAAACAGAACATGGTGCAACTCTTGCACACTAATGGATAGTGTGATGGTCTACCTCCTGAAGATCCCCAAGTACATATTTAGAACTTTTTGAAAATTAGTGACACTTACATGCGAAGTGGGTATCTCCTAATCACGTGAGGCTCACTTCGTTTCTCTTTTCTAGGGGAAGCAAAGTGATGGTTGAAGTCTGAGCCAAAAACTCCATCACCTCATAGGATGATTTACTCGTAAATTCTTTATAATGTTCTTTCCATCCGGGTAAACAACTAAGTTAAGGAGTGAGATCTTGAGCCTCAAACAGAAATGGGGGAGATAATCTATATAAAGCCTGGAATAGATTCAAATCTTTGTTGATAATCTATCCACATCACCACCAAGCTAATGAGGTGTTAGTTCATACCTTCATTGATGGTCTTGAACCTAACACAAAAATTCTACTTGACTCTGCTATAGGAGGACATGCTCTAGAGAAAACTTATGAAGAGTTTTTTAGATTGTTGAATTAAATTTCACAGAGAAACCACAAGTGGAATGGAGGAGGCAATAGAACTGTGGTACAAAAGACTGTTGGGGTGCTAGAGGTGGATGCAATGATGCCATAACTTCACATATTATTGCGATGCAGAATGTGATAAACACTTACTTTAGTAATTTGACATTGGGGCAACAACAGGCTTCGATAAATGTGGTGCAATAACCTCAACTATGGTGTGGAGTTTGTGGTAGTGGCGAGCATGCAACTGAGTGTTATGGGTAAAATCCAGATTTTGTAAACTTCATGGGAATTCTCAAAGAGATGGTGGAATGCAGACTTATGGGAACATATACAATCCAAGTAGGAGAAACCTTTAGTTATGTTGGAAAACATTTCTCTCATGCTCTAGCCTTTCATGTAAATCTGGAAAGAAGCAAGGACCAACTGAGGAAGGCAGTGTATGTAAAATTTACCCAAAAATCATTTGTGATTATTACACGTGAATCTACACATCTTACAATGTTTAGAAGTCCGGCTGTCACGCCCCGAGCCTACACCCTGGGCGGGACTGGCACTCAAGAACCGTTCCTGGCCCAAATGAACCCTTGGCTTGGCTAGACTCTCCGCAGAAGGTTTACTCAATAGAAAATATAATTAAATACAATCTTAAATAAACTATCTAAATAGGTAAATTGAGAATGTTTAGAAAATAACATTCAACTTAGCCAAAATGGCAACTCTAGTCTTTAAAATCAAACTACTAAAATATTAAGACTAAAGAACTCATATATGACTATCTATGAAGCCTCTAGATACTAAGAGGGATGTCAGTACAAGACTCCCGATCATCCTAACAATTGAAATAGCCAAAAGCAATAAAACAAAACATAACCAAAGGGATTCTTCGGAAAGTAAGGAGGCTTGCCAACTGACTCTGAGTGGTTGAATGGATCAACGAGGCACCGGATGCTGATCCTGATTACCTATATCTGCATCATAAAATGATATAGGCCAAATGGCATCAGTACATTGAATGTATGAGCATGAGAGGGGAAAACTAAACACAACATAAGCTTGAAATGAATCTAAAAAGAACACTTACCTTAGCTTTACTCAACTCATGGATACTCAACTCGTGCAGTTTATATAAATCATTTAAATAGTAATAACAACTCAATTTAGTCATATAATAAAGTAATATAATTCTGTGGGAGTTTCTCTAACTGACAACCATCACTATGAGCTAATGTGATGATACATCGTCTCGCCCACGCTGCTAGAACTATCCTATAACTTGTCGGGATATAGAATGCCTCAACTAAGTGGATGCACTAGTCTGTGCTAAAAAGCATTAAGGTTTCATCTAAAAAGTATGACCCTTTCTACCCACGTTGGCTACATGGTTTATGGAGACATTGAATTGTTATGAACTCGTCCCCACATCGGTGCTCAATACTACTCCAAAAATACTCAGTTCATATGTTTAAAAACAAAAACTCTTTCTGTGGTTTGAGATAATTTCTCAAAACTAGCTCAAAGACTCTCTTGGAAATTGATGTTTCCTCTCTTGTTTAAATGTGAAAACATTTTTACTCTTTGAGAATACATAGTCCCCTTATACTCTTTTGAAGAAATGAACTTCAATCTTTAGTCTTTAGTCAACTCAAAGCTCAAGTCTTAAAACCAAAGTTAAAACGTTTGTAAAAGACTTTTGGAAAACTCTATGAATTTCTCTTGACTTGACTCTTAACTTTCCTAGAATTGAATTATGGATTCAAGGCTCATTATCTCATATTTATGGATGATCTCATGTTGTTTAGACGTACCTTAGAGTGTAGAAATAAACTAGAAAACATAGGTATGTTTCAAGGGAACTCGTACGAAAAGAAGTGGGAATGGGTAGGAGAACTGGCGTCCCTGGCGCTCTGAGTGGCTCCGGGCGCCTGAGGCCAAACTTCAGAGTCTGGGTTGAGGCGCACTGGCTGGTGTAGTGCCCCAGAGCCCTAACTTTAGTCTTTGTCTTGGGGCGCTCTGAGTGGCGCCGCACCCCAGACTTGTTCCCGGTCGTTTTTCAACTCTAAACCCTCTAGATTTAGTTGGTTCTTTTCCCAAACACTTAGATTCGACTACATAACCAAAATATGCAAGAATCTACTCAAAACAACATCTAATTTCATGAATTTAACTCAAGAACTTCTCAAGAACTTCAACAATCAAGAACCCAATAGAAACTTCAACAAAATCCATCAAGAACTCATTTTCTATACTTTCAAGAACACAAATTCGTGGAATTGAATCATGATTGGTGCGTGGGTGAACTAACTCAACGCTATGTGATCTCACATACCTCAAAGGGATCAACCCTTTGTGAAATAGACGAGCTTAACTTCAAGAACTTGATGATTCCTTGCTTCTTCTCCTCTTTGGTCCTCTTCTTTTCTCTTCTCTCAAAACCCTAACTTAATTTTGTAAAGCGTTAACTGAATCCTATCAGTTTAGACCCCAACTTAATTACCAAAAATGAATTTAATTAATTGGGTAGTGAAAAGACCATAATACCCTTCTAAAATCCGGTTTTGACTTTCTTTATCTAGACAACCCTACTTTGAATGGGCATATATCCCTCATACAAACTTGAAATTGAGCAAACTAGGTGGCTTTGAAAAGATAATTCAAAGATCTTTCCTACGGTATCTGGTAGAACACCTAACTCATCCTGAGATAGGAGTTATGGTCGTTTGAAGTTGACCAAAACTTCATCCTTAGCTTAATTTTGTCAAACTTTCCTAATTTAATTATTTCCAAAAATGGTTTCTTCCAAATTCTAGTTCTTTCAAATAGCGAGGTATTACAATATCTCCCCCTTAGGAACGTTCTTCCTCGAATGAGATTACTCTTAGTAGGTTAAGGGCGTAACGTCAGATATTCAGTTCAACACCCAACAAGAAAATCTAACACATTAAACATATCAATTAAAGAGTACTAAGAATAGAATTAGTACCTTTGTATGGAATTTGTCCGAGCTCAAAGAGATGTGGATATATCTTTTTCATATCCTCCTCAGCTTCCCAAGTAACTTTCTCAACAAACTGATTTCTCCAAAGAACTTTAACTGATGCTACTTCCTTGGTCCTCAACTTGCGAACTTGATGGTCTAAAATCTGAACAGAAATCTCCTTATAAGATAGACTATCCTTGATACCAATATCTTCAGTGGGTATGATAAGTGAAGGATCTCCCATGGACTTCTTCAACATGGAAATATGAAATACCGGATGGACCACTGCTAATTCTTGTGGTAGCTCCAATTCATAAGCTACATTACCATTCCTTTTAGATATTCTGTAAGGGCCAATATACCGTGGACTAAGCTTCCCCTTCTTACCAAACCTCATAACACCCTTCATGGGTGAGATTTTCAAGTAAACCCAACCATCTACCTCAAACTCTAACTCAGTTCTCCTAACATCATTGTAGGATTTATGACGAATCTGCGCTGTTTTCAACCTCTCTTGAATGTATTTCACTTTATCCATAGCTTGATGAAGTAAGTCTGGTCCTATCAACCCAGCTTCACCAACCTCAAACCATCCAATTGGAAATCTGCATCTTCTCTCATTAAGAGCTTCATACGGAGCCATCTGGATGCTAGAGTGGTAACTATTGTTGTAGGCGAACTGGATGAGAGGTAGGTGTTCATCCCAATTTCCCATGAAATCGATCACGCAATCCCTCAACATTTCTTCTAATGTATGAATAGTGCGCTCTTCTTGACCATCTTTCTGAGGATGAAAAGCAGTACTTATGTTCACCTTTGAACCCAAGCCTTTATGAAAAGAAAATTGTGCACCTCTATCTGATAATCGAAACAGGGACCCCATGAAGTCTTATTACCTCTTTAATGTATAAGTTCGCATAATCCTCTATTGAATAGGTAGTTTTTACCAGCAAAAAGTGGGCTGATTTGGTCAGTCGATCCACAATCACCCAAATAGAATCATGTTGCATGCGAGACCGTGGAAAGCCAGTAATGTAATCCATATTAATCATTTCCCACTTTCAGTCCGGAAGTTCTATATTTTGAGCCATACCACCAGGCCTTTGGTGCTCTACTTTAACTTGTTGACAATTCAGGCATTTAGCAACGAAATCAGCAATACCTTTCTTCATACTATTCCACCTATATACTTCTCTCAAATCATGGTACATCTTTGTGGAACCTGGATGAATGGAATATCTAGAGCTATGAGCTTCCTCCATGATCCTCTCTTGTATTTCATCCACCCTTGGTACACACAACCTACCTTAATACCTAAATACGCCATCTCCCCCTTGTTCAAAAGCCAATACTTTTTGCTTATGAACATTTGCCTTCAATTCAAGAAAAATAGGTTCTTGGTCTTGCTTTTCTTTCACTTCTGACACTAATGATGATTCGGCCCCATTCATTACCACTACTCCTCCTTCCGTGGAATCCATTAAACAAACATCTAATCGTGCAAGTCTATGCACATCTTTCGCTAATTCTCTCTTTTCTTCCTCAACATGGGTAGTACTACCCATAGACAACCTACTCAAGGAATTATCAACAACATTAGCCTTACCTAGGTGATATAGAATACTCATGTCATAATCCTTGAGTAACTCTAACCACCTCCTCTGTATGAGGTTAAACTCTTTCTGGCTAAACACATACTGAAGACTCTTGTGATCGATGAACACTGATGAGTCTGATATTTGGACTCATTTGGGGATTTGTTTATATAGATTTATTATCCTCAAATGCTTAATTTGTGCTATAAACTAATGTTAATGCCTTAATTTTCAGGTATATGGATTGAGGAGCAAAGCAAGGATACTAGCAGGCAAAAAGGAACAAAACAATCTGAGGAAGTGAAGAAAGGTGAAATTGATGGTCGCCAAGTGCACTAGGCATGTCGGCAAGTGTCTACTCTGACCACCTAAAGTTCCACTGTGACAACCCTGAGGGAAGAAACCAAGTTAGTGACAGAAAAGGTGTAGTCTATGAATCATCGAGTAGTTCCAAGATACCAAGAGTGATCGCCCAAAGGTATAGGACTTGAGGATGCTGAGAGCCAATGCAAAAAGGTGAAAGAAAGAGCAATGGGAGGCTCGCAAAACCACTCGGCAAGCCTGACTTACCTCGCCTAATGGCCCTTCGTGGCTTATTTTTGGTGACTATAAATAGACTTTTGAACTGTAATTGAGTAGTTCTCTTTAGCTTGAGAAAGGAATTTTTAGTCTAGAACAATTTTCTCTTAAGTTTTTGATAACTTTTTGAGATTCCATTTGGAGATTTTGCAGGTGGGTTTCGAATTATCTATAAATTGAAGCATTGTAAAGACTAAATTACTCTTACCTAGTAGATGGCGCATTGATTTGGTAACTGTTTTTATCTTTTTATGATGTTCGGCTAAAATCCTAATTCTCGGGGTGTGATCATGTGATTATGGGTTGAATTAGTTTATGGGTATTGCTAATTACTAGTTTAAATGCTATATTGAAATGGGTTTAATCATTAGCTGAGGTTTAATTTATGAATTATAGTTGCAAACACAATTCTAATTTTGTGTTCTTAGCTTACTCGAGAGAGAGGTTTTTGAACCAAAGCTTTTGATTAATGATTTGTAGGTATTGGGTTGATTTGGGTTCAACTCGAGAGAGTGAATCCTAAACCCAATCCTACCAATCTTGCTCAAGAGAGAAGATGTATTAAGGTCATGGGTTGTTCTTAATTGCTATGCTTGTTGATGTTCGAGAAAAATCACTTGAAGCGGAATAGTTGTTCGAGAGAAAGCTATTTCAATTATAGTCTTGCCTACCCATTGATATTTAGCTTTTTACTAGTAGTTTCAATTACTCGTATATCGAAATTTGCCTATAATCGATCACATCCCGAGAATTCCTCTCATTATCGTTATTTCAAATTGTTTGTGACTGCTTGTAGTTGATAACTGCAAACCAAAAACCCCGATCTGACATTTAATGTAACCCTTTTGATTTGTCTTATGTATTTTTCGATAATTTTTATTCCTATATCTAGTTAGATCACATTCGTATTTCTTAATCATACCGCTCCATGTGGGATTCGACCCCAACTCATTTGTTGGGTTTTATACTGCTTAACGATCATTTGCACCTAGAATTAGATGCGGTGTGCTTGAAACGTTAATCAAAATGGCGCCGCTGCTGGGGAGTGGTGTTGTTTAAAATTCTTTTATTAAAGTTGAATTGTGATCTTTGTAGTTATAGTTGAATCTACTTATTTTAGGTTTTGGTATTGTGTTGCTTGTGTTAAACATAGGAGGAGATGAGCGTTAACAAAAGTAATGATAGCCAAGTGGGCCACCAAGATAACATTGGGAATCTCAATGATGTCAATGACCCAAACCAAATGGGTGGTGTTGGTGCCATTCATTTACCTCTAGCGGAAGGAAACATTATTTTTCAAAGCACAAGCACAATGCTTTAGCTCATACAATTGAAAGGATTGTTTTGGGGGTTGGCTCATGAGGATCCAAATGAGTTATTAAATAGTTGGCTGAGTTACCACGGGACTCCATCACATCATGGGATAAGCTGACCATAACATTTCAAGTGAGATTCTTTCCTTCTTCAAAGATGATGACTCTAAGAGATGGAATCCAAGGTTTCAAACGCTTGGAAGGTGAGCCAATCCATGAGACATGGCTGAGATTTAAGAAGCTGGTGCTTTAGAGCCCAACTCATGGACTTCCAGATAATGTGTTGCTGCAATATTTCTACAGAAGCCTTTATTCGTTAAACAAAAGAGTGGCTGACCAACTTTCTCCTGGTGGTATAATGTAACAACCCTACGCAATAGCTTGACAACTCTTTGATTGCATGACCAAGATCAACAGGGCATGGTACACTCGAGAAGACCAAGTCTCTCCTCTCACTTATAAAATGACAAAATAACAGATAAAAAAGAATTAAGAAAGAAACAAAACCATGGCTAAAATGATGACCCAACTGGATATCTTGGCCAAAAATGTCATGGGCGCTGGTGTAAGGAGTGTTAATGCTGTGGGTGTTGGTGGAGTAAACCCCGATGAAGCAAGGTTTGAAGCGCTGTACAATGAGGAAGTGAACTTCCTAGACAATCAAGGAGGAGGTTATCGTGCAAAATACCCAAGGCCGGGTGGAAATCAAGGATGAAATAGAGATGAGGGCTGGAGAGACCTTGACAGAGAATTGCGTGATCGTAACGGCACTTGGAAGGAAAGAGAGGGGGAGAAGGATAGGTATTTTCCTCCCCATGAGAGTCAAAAGCTCAAAGATTCTGAGGGTGGCTGGACAGAAGATATTCTCTCACGCATTTTTAACAAAGTTGAAGGGTCCGACAAAGTGTTGAAAGAGATAAAAGAGGATGTTTCGAATCTCAACCAGATGGTGACCTCTCACTCAGTCTCTATTAAGCAGCTGGAGACCCAAATGGGTCAAATTTCTTTGCATTTGAATCCAAGACAACAATGGGGGTTGCCTAGTGATACAATGGCAAACCCCAAAAAAGAAGTTTGATTTGGTATCCTCTTCGAGCCATGACATTAACTAAGGTGCTTCTTGGGAGGCAACCAAACTTTTAATGCTTTGAGTTTGATTTTGAACAATGGGTGTTGATTGTGCAGGTGGAAAAGTGAAGTATGTTGGAAAAGAAGTAGTTTGGCGAGCCAATAAAAGTCCAGTTGGTGACTCGCTGAAGAGGTCGGCGAGCCCGACTTGGACTGTCGTTGGACCCACAATACCTGAAGTGGGAGCTTATAAAACTCGACGGGCCAATTGCAAAATCGGTGACTCACCGAACAGGTCGGCGAGCTCAATTTTGTCTGCCATTTGAATACCCAAATTAACTAGGAGTCCTGTAAAACTCAGCGAGGTAATGTACCACTCGGCGGATCACCGAGTGGTTCGGCATGGATGACTTACTCCGTCGAAAGGGTTGCAAACTGAAAAGTTTTAAAAGGCTAAACGATTTAAAATTTCAAAATCTTTCATATTCTCGCATTTCTAATCATGTACACTCTCACCCCGCACTTTAGATTCTCCATACTTTACTATTCCTTTCACTTTTTGTGTGTGATGTTGTGCTCGAAATCAGATTTCTTTGCTGCCTAGCTTTACAAATTATCAATTCGGCATACAAGTTTGTTTTCCAAACCCAGCACGATTGAACTCAAATGCTTTCGGTAAAAGTATATTAATATGTGTTGGGTAATTGTTTGAATGGTGTTTTATGTGTTGGATTGTTGTGTTCGAATATGTGCATATATGTTTAAAATTATGATTTCCTGTATTTTGATTGTTAAAATTGGTTCATAATTGTTGGGTTACAGTTATTTAGTGTTGGGACTAGTTGGGTGAAGTCTAAGTATCCCCGAGTTGTGCCAAATGACGTAATTTGCCTGATGATGGAGCGTTTGACGCCATTTCTAAGGGCGAAAGTCATCAAATTGCCAATTTTGGCCAAATTGGGGAAGTCTGAGTACCCCGAAGGCACGGGTCTTATGGGTCTGAGTTTAATTGAGTAGTGATTGTGTTTGATTTTAATTTTGGGGGCTGCGGACTTGATTTTGGTAAACGGGGTTTAATACTAGCAGGTTGGGCCGTTTGGCGAGCTGCATCGAGCTCGCCGAATGGTTCGGCGTTTCACCAATGTCCCTCTTTGATCGCCTTTAATTTCGTGATTTGGCTGAATTGAGTCTGTAACTTTCGGCGGGAAGCCTGAGTTCACTCAGCGACTCGCTGAAAGGTTTCTTTGATCGCCCTTTCTATACCCCTAACCCTTAAAATACACTATAATCTTCGATGGGTTACTCTAAGCTCGCCGAAGGGTCCTGAACATCACCGACATACCTTAATTCTGGAAGTATTTTGAGCTGGTCCTTTCAGTGAGCTCGATTTGGCTTGCCTAAGTGACTCGGTGACTGGTTTGGCGAGTCTTTCTGTAACTCGATTTCTATAATTTTCTTGAATAATTTCTAATATTTTTCTATTTGTTTTGCAGAAATAGCTAGGAACAATATGAACGATAGCGGCATACCACCCCGCAAAAGGACACGGGGAAGTAGCTGATTCCTCCGCATAGAGCTAGAAAGCACCTCCAAAGGGAGGCAAAGGTAAGGGCAAGACGCCAGTAAGTGAGAGACCGAAGCACAACTTTGGCAGTGATGGGGAATCCTTCGATTCTCAGGCCTCATTCTCTGAGCCTAAGGATAATTAATTGCTACAGACCCGACGAGCAGAGATTCTTACAAAAGTTTGTTGAAATCTATCTAGGATTCTGTTATCGACCCCTCATGTTACAGATTCAGTGCCAACTCCAACACAGACAGTGGTTCTAGCACCACCAGCTCATGGTCCTCCTCCCCGGTTAATCAACCGATTAAAAGCCGAGGGATTGAGGACCATTCTAGAAGAGAAGAGATTGCCCACGGATGGAGTAGTGGACATATACCCGACTGTGTGGGACACTCTCCGATTTCATCAATTTGAGATTTTCACCAGGTCACGTGGCCCATATATCCCCACCTGGGTTTGGGAATTTTATGCAGCTTATAGTGACCTGGTGCCCAAGGGAAAGAAAAATGCCAGTGCCTTCAGACTAGTAGAGTCTGTGGTGGTCCGAGGGAGGACAGTTCGGTGCGACATCAACAATATAAACACAGTATTTGACAGGACCACAAACATCGAGCACGCATATCATAGTATAGTTACTTCACAGACCCTAGATGATCTGAAGGGTTAGGTAGCTCCCCTTATTTCTGACACCACCCCAAGGTGGATTAAGGCAGGAGAACCTATTGAGAAGAAGGATCTGAACATAGTAGTATAGTACTGGTTTGGATTCATCAACAGCTTATCATGCCGTCATAGAATGAGTCCATTCTCCGCCACCCTAAGGCAGCCTGTCTCGGATCTATTATTGCCAAGAAGAGTCTATACTTGGGGATGATTATAGAGGAGGAGATGGACATGAGGGCTAAACAGCGCCAGACATCCTTGCCATTCCTAGTGCTTATTATAGAGGTATGTCATCGGGCTGGAGTTCCTCGTGATGAGAAGAGGGATATCGAGGTCACTCCCATATCTTCCACCAATATTTGATGCATAGAGGTCGAGTATACACGAGATGAGGCTGAGAGGAGGAGAGCAACCCTAGTGGATAGATCCCTAGAGGTAGACATCGACTTATTACCTGCAGAGCCATCTTTGCCTACTCCTACCTCCGGGGCTTCAGGTACATCTACTTTCGCTCCTTCCCAGCCCCTTAGAGCTACTATTAGTTCCACTGCCGCCAGGCCTCAGATCACCCAGTCCATACTCCTAAAGATGGGGCACTTAGCCCATTCTAATGATGTGCGGGCTTCCAGGCTCGAGGCCGATGTGCCTCGGATGATTGAGAGAGCTATAACTACTACGTCACCTCTCTAGGCTTCCATTGATGCTCTTACAGTGAGAGTGGTGATTTGCGAGAGAGGGCAGGGTATGACTTCTGAGGTTAAGACTCTGAAAGTTGAGGTTTCTTAGCTTAGGAAGTATGTGGACCAACTTAAGTCCACAAACTTCACTTCACTATTTGGGACAGTAGAGATCCCCGATGATCTGAGTGCGGAGTACCTCCGGCTACTACCGGAGATGATATTATGGAGGATGTTGTTGCTGCAGAGTCTGATGCCGAGACCTATGAAGAGCAACTTGAAGAGCGAGATGCGGTTGTGTATGATGATCCAACCGACTTAGAGGGTGCCATTTCGAGACTGCCCGACAGGCCTCTTTGAGAGACACTACCATGGCTGGGTCTAGTGGAGCCACAACTGATGTTATCTCGGGCACTGATGCCCATCCTCAGATTGTTACCCCAGGCATTGATACTCCGACAGATGAAGCGACTGAGTAGACATGATCATCTTTTACCTCCCTCTCTGTTGTGTTTCCTGATTCTTTTTGTTTAGTTGCATTTGAGGACAACTGCTTTTCTTTTGTGGGTGGAGTGAGATACTTCCATACCTACCTCTTGTGATTATGTTTTGTTTGTGAATATTTGGTTTTGTGAGCTATATATGTGTTTTGATCTTGATTCTTATGGATACTTTAGCTTGTGGCCCTTGTTTTGAATGGAAATGGTTTTGAACCTAATTTAAAAAATTTGCCACCTCTTTTGTGTGTGATTATGGCTGTTCTTATGCAAATTTGACTGTCAGTTATAATCAATATCGATGACTTGAATAGTGCTCTTAATTGAATGAAATAAATGTGCGGCTACGATGAGGCCAATGAAGTTGCATAGACAATGTATGAACTTTTAGCATCTTATTGTGACTAGCCGGTTATTGAATGTGTCTCTTGTGATGAACGTTGCACACTAGAAAAAAAGTGTGGAGTCTTGTTTGATATTGGTGCCAATGCCTTGTGTGTTGAGATTACTTTGAGCAATTGTGTGATGACAACTGGAATTTTCCCCGTTGGTCCGGTTGACTATGTGATGCAAGCACTTGAAATGATCTTAGGCAACATATTTGAAGAGTGAAATAATTTGACAATATACCTCTTTTTTGGTCAACCTTGTGAGGTGTGTGAACGTTGCTTGAACCCTATTGAGCCTTATCCTTTTCTTGGAATAAACTTGAACAATTGTGATCCCTCTTTATCCATCTACCCATAAATTTCATGAAGTGTGGTTTGTGTGAATAGCCAACTTAGGCCAAAAGCCTAAGTTGGGGGTGTGGTGAAAAGAGAAGGAAAATCAAGAAGTGTGAGAAATCCCCCTTTGAGTAATGGTTTTGAAAAAGATGGAATCCCTCCATATAAAAAAAAGAGAAAAGAAAAGAGAAAAGAAGCAAAGAAAAAGAATGAAAAAGTTGTGAAATAAAGTGATGAAAATTGTAAAAGAAATGGGGTATCCGGTAATTCATATGAAGTTGAATAATGGGGTGGATTATGAGCATGTTTGAAATGTTAAAGAAAAGGAAGAAAGTTATGTTCAGGCCACACTTCATGAAAGTTGAAGGCATTGAGCCTAAATGACCATACCTTGACACTCAGTCCCGTTAAAAGCCATGAAAAGACCTTTGTGATCTTGAGTGAGCTGATGCGAATGTTGAATGGTAAATAAGGGCAAACCTATGGGTGAAGTCATGCATGTGTTTATCTTTGTGAGTGTGAGAGTTGTATGTGATTCCAGAACTTTAAATTGTTGAGAAATAGTGTGTGAATATGGAATCATCTTTGTTGTGAGGGCATTTGAGTACTTTTGTTGAGCTTGAACTTGCATTTGAAGCAAGAACTGTCAACTTGAGCATCTTTGGTAATGGTGTGTCACAAGTTGAATCTTTCAGTGCACAATTGATCATTTGCATGAGTAAATTGAATATTGTTGTGTGCATTCATGTTGAGTCTTATGCAACACTTTTTGAGACATCCCTTTTGAACTACTGATCTTGAGTTTTACTTGAGGAGAAACAAAAGTTTAAGTTAGTGGTGTTGATGAGTCCGATATTTGGACTCATTTGGGGCTTGTTTATATAGACTTAGTGTCCTCAAATGCTTAATTTGTGCTATAAACTGATGTTAATGCCTTGATTTCCACGTATATGGATTGAGGACCAAAGCAAGGATACTAGCAGGCAATAAGGAACAAAACAATCTAAAGAAGTGAAGAAAGGCGAGATTGATAATCACCAAGAGCACTCGGCGTGTCGCCGAGTAGCTACTTTGACCGCCTAAAGTTCCAGTGTACCAGCCCTGAGGGAAGAAACCAAGTCAGCGATAGAAAAGGGGCAGTCGGCGAATTGCCGAGTAGTTTCGCGATGCCAAGAGTGATCGCCCAAAGGTACAGGACTTGAGGATGCTAAGAGCCAATGCAAAAAGGCGATAGAAAGAGCAATGTGCAGCTCGCCGAACCACTTGGCTAGCCCAACTTACCTCGCCTAATGGCCTTTCGTGGATTATCTTCGGCGACTATAAATAGACTTTTGAACTGTAATTGAGGAGTTTTCTTTAGCTTGAGAAAGGAATTTTTAGTCTAGAATAGTTTTCTCGTAAGTTTTTGATAACTTTTTGAGATTCAATTTGGAGATTTTACAAGTGGGTTTCAAATTTTCTGCAAATCAAAGCATTGTAACGCCTAAATTACTCTTACCCAGTTGATGGCGAATCGATTTGGTAACTGTTTTTATCTTTTTATGATGTTCGGCTAAAATCCCAATTCTCGGGGTGTGATCATGTGATTATGGGTAATTACTAGATTAAATGCTATATTGAAATGGGTTTAATCATTAGCTGAGGTTTAATTTATGAATTATAGTTGCAAACGCAATTCTAATTTTGTGTTCTTAGCTTACTCGAGAGAGAGGTTTTTGAACCAAAGCTTTTGATTAATGATTTGTAGGTATTGGGTTGATTTGGGTTCAACTCGAGAGAGTGAATCCTAAACCCAATCCTACCAATCTTGCTCGAGAGAGAATATGTATTAAGGTCATGGGTTGTTCTTAATTGCTATGCTTGTTGATGTTCGAGAAAAATCACTTGAAGCGGAATAGTTGTTCGAGAGAAAGCTATTTCAATTATAGTCTTGCCTACCCACTGATATTTAGCTTTTTTCTAGTAGTTTCAATTACTCGTATATCGAAATTTGCCTATAATCGGTCACATCCCAAGAATTTCTCTCATTATTGTTATTTCAAATTGTTTGTGACTGCTTGTAGTTGATAACTGCAAACGAAAAATCCCGATCTGACATTTAATGTGACCCTTTTGATTTGTGTTATGCATTTTTCGATAATTTTTATTCCTATATCTAGTTAGATCACATTCGTACTTCTTAATTGAACTTTGAACATGTACCTCTCCCTGTGGGATTCGACCCCAACTCATTTGTTGGGTTTTATACTGCTTAACTATCGTTTGCACCTAGAATTGGATGAGGTATGCTTGAAACGTTAATCAAACACATCCACATGAACACCATAGAGATAATGACGTCATATTTTCGAAGCAAATACTACGACAATCAACTCTAGGTCATAGGTTGGGTAATTCTTCTCGTGAACTTTCAACTGTTTGGAGGCATAAGCTATAGCTTTGCCATTCTGCATTAACACACAACCCAAACCAACTCTGGACGCATCGCAATAAACCACAAAGCTTTCCGTACCTTCTGGTAAGGTCAATACTGGGCAGTAGTCAACCTCTTTTTCAATTCCCAAAAGCTTTGCTCACAAGCTTCAGACCATTGAAACTTTATTGTTTTTTGAGTCAACTTGGTCAAAGGTGACAAAATAGATGAGAATCCCTCTACGAACATTCTTTAATATCCAGCCAACCCCAAGAAAATCTTAATATCAGTTGAAGATTTGGGTCTAGGCCAATTCTGCACTCCCTCTATTTTCTGAGTGTCAACTCTAATTCCATCACCGGAAACAATGTGGCCTAAGAACACCAAAGACTCAAGCCAAAACTCCGATTAGAGAACTTAGCATACAACTCTCTATCCTTTTAGAGTTTGGAGAACTATTCTGAGATGGCTAGGATGATCTTCCTCATTCCTTGAATTGATTAGAATGTCATCAATGAATACGATAACAAACATATTGAAATAAGGCTTGAATACTCGATTCATAAGGTCCATAAACTCTGTAGGTGCATTAGTTAAACCGAACGACATGACCAGAAACTCATAATGACCATAACGGGTCCTGAAAGCTTTCTTTGGAATATCATATTCCATCACTCTAAACTGATGGTATCCAGATCTGAGGTCTATCTTAGAGAAACACGAGGCACCCTAAAGCTGATCAAAGAGATCATCAATTCTCAGAAGAAGATACTTATTCTTGATGGTAACCTTGTTCAACTGACGGTAATCTATACACATCGTAAGGGAACCATCTTTCTTCCTCATAAATAAGACCGGAGCTCCCTAAAGTGAGACACTTGGTTGAATGAAACCCTTATCAAGTAGATCTTTCAACTGTTCTTTTAACTCTTTCAACTCTGCTGGAGCCATTCTATATGGAGAAATAGATTTGAATGAGTATTAGGAAGAATATCTATACTGAAGTCTATTTCCCTCTTAGGAGGGACTCCGGGTAGATCATCAGGAAAGACTTCTGGAAACTCACTCACAACTAGAATTGACTCTATAGGGGGTGTCTTAACACTATAATCATTAATTGGACTAAGTGATAGACACAACCCTTGGAAACAAACTTCCTCGCCTTAAGGTATGAAATAGAACGACCCTTAGGCACTGCTGAACTGCTACTCCACTCTATAACTGGATCATTAGGAAACTGGAACTTGACAACTCGAGTTCTACAATCAATTGAGGCATAACAGGCATGAAGCCAGTCCATACCCAGAATAACATCAAAATCAACCATGTCTAACTCAACTAAATCAGCCATGGTGCTCTTGTGATTGACGGAACTGGTACAATCACGATATACTCGCTCAGTTAGAACAAACTCACCAACAGTTGTAGAAAAACTGAAGGGCTCAAGAAGTTACTCTGGAAGAATATCAAAATTCATTGCAACATATGGAGTCACAAAAGATAGACTCGCTCCTGGATCTAACAAAGCATAAACATCATAAGTAAAGACTTTGATCATACCAGTGACAACATATGCCGAATTCTCTTGCTCTTAGTGACTAGTGATAACATATAGGTGGTTTGGTCCTCCACCAGTACCTAAAGTAGATCCTCTAGGTGCAGCCCTGTCTGGTGGAGCAATTGAAAAAGATTGGGCTCTATTGCCCCTATTTCCATTTTACTGCCTATTCTTCGGACACTCTTTCATGAAGTGATCCTCTTGACCGCACTTGAAACATCTTGTAGAGCCATCTCGACAAGCACCTGGGTGGTTCCTACCATACTTAGCACATGTACTAGACCAATTACCTCCTTGTGCCACACTACCTTGAGGCTGAGCAGGTCTAGCCCAAAAATTATGCGAATTCTGACTGTTATACTCACCTTTGTTCCTGGGTGCAGGTGCACTAGCAAATTATGGAGCAGGTCCCTTTTTCTTATGATGAAAGGAAGAACGGTTCACATTTCTCCTTTGCTACCCGAACTCATTCCATGGTTTAGCCTTCTTGTTTCTAAATTCTTTTCTATCCCTCAACTTCTCTTACTCAATTTGTTACACATGAACCATAAGTCTTGCTATGTCCATGTCCCCTATTAGCATAGCTTCCTTGCCCTCCTTACTTGACAGATGAGATAACCATCAACAAATAGACTCATCCTGCTCCTCATATCCGTAACCATCTCTGGAGAATATCGGGAAAGTTGGGTAAACTTCAAACTGTACTCATGAACAGTTAGTGGATCCTACTTAAGGGTATGGAATTCTTGTATCTTTGCTTCTCTTAGTTCCTGGGGAAAGAAATGCCCCAAGAAAGCCTCCTCAAACATAACCCAACTCAAGATTGGTGCACCCTCAACTCTACCCTTCTTCCACTGGTCAAACCAAGTCCTAGCAACAATGTTTAGTTGATATGTAGCTAGTTCCACTCGCTCAACCTCGATAACGTGCATTACCTCAAACACTTTCTGCAGTTCCTCAACAAAATTTTCCGGATCCTCAGTAGTTCTTGAACCAGTGAAGCTTGGAGGATTCATCCTCATGAACTCATGGATCCTCGAAGTATCAACCTTTTCCTGTTGAGCCTCTCTTTGTTGCCCAACTTGGTTGGTCACAACTTGACTTAGCATTCAGATTGCTTCCCGAAATTCTGCATTGGTGACCTCTCCTTGGGGTTGCACTTCTGGTGCATTAGGGACCCCTTGGTCCTTAACGTTCCTCCTAGCAGGACGACCTCAAACAACTCTTTGTGGAGGCATAATCAACTGAAAGACACGCACTAGCACGAGTTAGAAAGAGACTTTATAAAGATGAACTCTGTCACACGAAATGAGTATGAAATAAGTAAAGGAATTTCCTAAATATTGCAGCCTCCTAATTATAGATGTGTTGCGCTTTACACCGATAACTAGGATTTTACAGACACGGGTTCATATAGACTCCCTAGGACTATCAAACTTTAGGCTCTGATACCAGGTTTATCAGGTGATATACTGTGAGTTTACGGTATTTCTATTACATTTCACTTACAAGTTGTGCGTGTCTAGGACCTTTTTGTATTGGTTTTTATGTGTTTCTATCATATTTTGCAGGAAAGATGTTCAGGCGCGGAAGTAAAGAGACAGCTAAAAGAAATGCAGAAAAGGGCATCTACGGAGGTGATCTACGGATCGTAGGTCCATTGACGCTTTGTAGATGGTGGTCGTAGATCAGTAGGCAAGGCATGGAAGGCAAATCAGGGAAATTTTACCAAGTGTGGAACCACGATGGACATTGACGGTCCGTACATGGATCTACGGACCGTACTATTGATCCATAGATTGATACTACGAGGGTTCCAATACTTGATGTTTGAAAAATTCTAAGTATGGAGCTACAGAAAGGGATTGACGGACCGTAGATTGATCTATGGTCCGTACTGCAGTTCCGTCATTTGCTTCAGAGAAGCTAATTTTTGGAAGCTGAAATATTTTCTAAGTCCTAGCAAACGGAAGGGACTCACGGACCGTAGATCCATTGACGGTCCATGAGTCAGTCTCGTGGAATGAAGGCGCGTGCCAGAACAAACTTTCGTTATTTCGTTTCCCTTTTTATTTAGGACTTGTCTTTTTATAAATAGGGTATGTAAACCTCGTTTTTAGGAGTTAGACATTATTATTTTTATTCTAGTTATTGACTTGGGAGATTAACTTGCAACTTTAGCAATTCTTAATTTCCTAAGTTCGTTTAGAAGATTTTGGTGTTGCAATTCAAGTTGAATTTCTGCGTTTATTATTCTTCTTAAGTAAGTTCATAATTCTTTTATCTAAAACAATGAATTGTGTTCATATGATTATGGGTAACTAAACTTCACAACTAGGGTTGTGGGAACCATGAGCGATTAACAAAGTATGAATAGTAAATAAGCAATTCTTGAATAGTGTTTTGCATGCATTGATAATTCTTTCG
>JAJOOR010018411.1:0-25907 GCA_036250505.1 Solanum acaule | reverse complement strand
CCAACCTAGCTCACTCATTTCCCAGCACACAGTGAACTATACTAACTAAGCCAAAATTATGTTTGTAATGGAAATTCACGGAAATTCCACAAGGAAAATATTAGGACACGCATTCACTATACAGGAAAGAAGCAGGCAGGGAGAAAATACCTGCAGCTCCGAGAGCTCCTCAAGGTACTCGGGTGGGCATAAATCAGGCCTAGTGGATAAACCCTGACCAATTTTAACAAATGTAGGCCCCAATCTGGTGAAAGTCTGCCTAAGTTCAATGGCACGCAATCTCATTTTCCGATCAAGCTCCCCGTTCAACTGGTCAAGCCATACTTTTAGGGCGAATGAACCAAGTCCATTGAATATTTGAAGAGCTCTTCTCAGTACCTACGAAGCAATCAAACAAATTGGACTTGCATCTAAATTTCTAGTCTGAAGCGAAATCAATTTAAGTTCGTTATTTAGTGATTTACCTTAATTGGGCGAGAGCCATACTTGTTGGATAACAAATCAGGGCTATAAACAGAAGCATCCACAGCACGTGTCATAGCTCTGGCTTCAGATTGCATATCGTCGGCTCGATCTCTGCTAGATGGACCAACTTGAAGGGTTTGCCCAGTAACATTACTGTTCCCGGCTACATCTCTAATTGCTGGTACTTGCTGAGGCCTCGCCTCCACCAGAGCTGCTCGAGGAGGAGTTAGTCTTAACTTAACTCTCCGTCCGCCGGAGCTATTCGCTCCTGAAAGCCGAACCGCATCGGCGCAGGAAAGCAGCATAATATGATGATTGGCCGTGAACGATGCCACGGAAGAACTCATCGTGACAGTCTGACAGACGCTGCCGGTGGAGAAACTAATTGTATGGAAAGGGTAGGAAGTACAGGTGGAGCAACAACGAATGAATCACCTTGCCAATATTGCATAATTTCTCAATAATTCCATTATTATCTGGCCCATATTATTTTTCCACCATTCCCTGTTACGTGGCTGCACTTTGTACGCAAATAATGAAAAAAAAATGGGAGAGGCACGAGTTTGATTTGGATTGATTATTTTTAGGGAAATTGACAAATTAGTCACTATTTCTAAATAGTTATTAAAAACATCTATATTTTAAAATAATTATTAAAAATAGTTTAATATTTTAGAAAATAAAATCATGCACAAATTAAACCTGTTTTTTTACTCTATTATCCGGTAAACAAAATTATCATCATTACCCACCTATCCCTTTGTCTAGGTTTTACCCCGAATCGCTCATTTCTCTCTCTTCCTTTTTTTTCATCATTGTTATCTCATTTCCTTGTTCAAGA
Organism: Solanum acaule; assembly: GCA_036250505.1. Taxonomy (NCBI): domain Eukaryota; kingdom Viridiplantae; phylum Streptophyta; class Magnoliopsida; order Solanales; family Solanaceae; genus Solanum; species Solanum acaule. The sequence continues at coordinate 24,601 of JAJOOR010018411.1, read as the reverse complement.
AAATCAACTCTTCCAATTTCATACACTTCGTTCAAGAAATTTCACAATTAATTCAAAAGTTTTTTCACCCATTGATAAAGGTAAATTCGAAGTCAACAAGTATTTTGTAAGGTTTCTTGTAATTTTGTTTTCATATTCACCAAGTATTTTGTATTTCGAATTATTCGTCTTTAAACAATATTGTTCGATTGTTTTCATATTTACCAAGTATTTTATGAGATTCCCCTCTTTTATGTATTTCAGATTTTTCGTCTTTTAAACACCATTGTTCTTTTTTTTTGTGATTTTGTTCTCATATTTGAGATTTAATAGATTGTATTAATCTACATTAGCATTCATATATTGTTTGATTTTTTATACATTCATATTTAATAATTTTAAATTTTGCTTATAGGGTTACTAATATATGCACAAGTGAATATGGATTTGAATTTGGGTTTGGTGAAAAAAATCGGAAAAAAAGAACATAGCAGATGAAGAAGAAGAAGAAAAAAGAGAGAGTCGGAGAAGAATGTTGAATTGTATTCATATTAATTTTTGTTTGGCAATTGTTTTTCTTTTACTAAACATTTATATTGTTATTAAGAACATTATATTTCTTTTTTAGTTTGTAGTCATTCAAATAGGTATATCAAATGGATTTGTATTTCTTAAGCATAGATGTATCCTATTTTTTTCACAGCCAATTCGTATTTTTATTTTTTTGAATATTGTATCCTTCCTCAATAGATTGCATTATTTCCACTATGCAGCTATTTTTTCCCCAGAATCTTGTATATATATTTCTTCATAGTCAATTTGTTTTGTTTTTAGAATATTGTATCTTTCCTCAACAAATTGTATTATTTTCACTATGTATGCTATTTTTTTCAAGAATCTTGTATCCTTTCATAAATTATATATTCATATGTAATAATTAGATTATATTGGGATACAATCAGTAATATTTTTGTAATATGAATAAAAGAAAAATATATTTGGTAGTCTTGTTATACAATTTTGATCACTGTGATACAATTTGTAGTTTTCACTATGAAAGTAAAATATCAATTTTAATTTGAATGGTAAAGTGAGCACATAAAATGTAAAAATTATTGGTATACAATTACGATGAAAACATAATAAAAAGAAAGTTGATCCAATCAAATGAGAAAGGAGATTTCTTATGTTCCTTTTAAAAAAATATTATCTCCCTTGATTTTCTCATTTCAGTTATTAAATAACTGTATTCTTTCAAATCAAACAAATAAAAAAAATACATAAATAAGATACATAACAAACTAAAACATTTACATTTTAGATAAATATTGAAAGTATGGCTAAGGGATCCTATTAAATGTCAAAATATTGACATTTTGAAAATTTTCCATTTTTTTAAACAAAAAGTGTGTGGATCTACCGGGTCATTATAGAGAGTCTTGTAAAAAATTTAGAAAAAAGAAGTGATCAAAAATTATATTAGCAAAAAATCTATTGACAAACAACTACGAAAAGTTCAAAAATCGTCTAATTTTTGTTAAGTGACCCTAAATACTAAAAAAAATGGTATGGATCATGATGATGCTATATGTATTCTTTCCCAAGGTCATGTAAAGGATTTAGAAAAAAAAAAAAGTGCTTGAAAATCACATCACTGAAAAATTCATTGACTAACACATACAAAAATTTGAGAAAATGACTTAATTCCTATTGAGTGGCTCCAAAATGCAGAGTCAGGTAAAGGTTTTAAAAAAAATGTGAAACAATAACACCAAAAAATTCAATGACTAACACAAAAGAAAAACTAAAAAAATCACTTAATTATTTTTCATGCGGAAATAGGCATTAAAAAAATGGTGTGAGTATACGTGGTGGTTGCACAATTCATTACAAAGGTCCTCATAAAGTTTTTTCAGAAAAAAAAAGTTTGATGCTACGAGGCATCAGATCCATGGGTTAATACAAACAAAAAAATGAGAAATTTGGGTAATTCCTAAAATAAATGCATGTAAATGCGGAAATAAGAGTTAAAAAAATTGTGTGAGTATATGCGGTAGTTCCCTGACTCATTACAGAGGTCCTCATAAATTTTTTTTGGGTGCTCCGACGCGCCAAATCCATGGGCTTATAGTCACGAAAAATCGAGGAATTTGGGTAATTCCTAAAAAAAGACCTGTACATGAGGAAATAGGAGTTAAAAATATAATGTAAGTATACGTGGTGGTTTTCCAACTCATTAAGAGATTCCTCATAAAGTTTTTGCAGAATTCTTTTTTTGGGTGCTCTGAGGTGCAAGATCAATGGGCTAGTACACAAGAAAAATTGAGAAATTTGGGTAATTCCTAAAAATGGGCCTGTAAATGCGAAAATAGGGGTAAGAAAATGGTGTGAGTATACGTGGTGGTTTCCCAACTTATTACGGAAGTCTTCATAAAAAAATTTTGGAATAAAATTTTAGGTGCTCTGTGGCGCCAGATCCATGAGCTAATACACATGAAAAATCGAGGAATTTGGATGATTCCTAAAAAAGGGTCTGTAAAAGAGGAAATAGGCATTATAAAATTGTGTGAGTATACGTGGTTCTTCAACTAAGTATGGAGGTCCTCATAAAGTTTTTTCTGAATTTTTTTTTAGGTGCTTTGGCGCGTCAGATTCATGGTCTAATACACACAAAAAAATTGAGGAATTTGAGTAATTCCCAGGAAAAGGGCTGTAAATGCGGAAAAAGACGTTAAAATAGTGTGAGTAATACATGGTGGTTCCCCAACTCATTACAGAAGTCCTCATAAACTTTTTTTAGAATCTTTTTTCTGGGGTTACAGATCCATGGGCTAATACACACGACAAATAAGGGTTTGTAATTCCTACCCAAGGTCCTCACAAAATTTTTTCAAATTTTATTTTTGAGCTCTCTGAGGCGCCAGATCCATGGGCTACTACATACGAAAAATTGAGGAATTTGGCTAATTCCTAAATAAGGGCCTGTAATTGCGAAAATAGGCGTTAAAAATGGTGTGAGCATACGCGGTGGTTCCCCGACTCCTCACGGAGGTCCTCATAAAGTTTTTTCAAAAATAACATTTGGGTTCTCTGGGGTGCAAGATTCATGTGCTAATACACATGGAAAATCGAGAAATTTGGGTTATTCCTAAAAAAAGGCAAGTAAATGCGGAAATAAGCATTAAAAATGGTGTGAGTATACGTGGTGGTTTCCTAACTCATTACGGAGTTTCTCATAAAGTTTTTTTGGAATTTTTTTTTGGGTGCTTCAGGACGCTAGAACCATGGATTAACACACGAAAAATCGAGGAATTTGGGTAATTCCTAAAGAAGGTCCTGTAAATGCAGAAATAGGCCTTAAGAATGTTGTGAATATATGTGGTGGTTCTCCAACTCATTACAGACGTCCTCATAAAGTTTTTTAGAAAAATATTTTGGGTGCTACGAGACGCCAGATCCATGGGCTAATACACACGAAAAAATAGAGGAATTTAGGTAGTTACTAAAAAAGGGTCTGTAAATGCAGAAATAGGCGTTAAAAATTATATGAGTATGCGTGGTTGTTCACCAACTCATTACGGAGGTCCTCATAAAAAAAATTAGAAATTATTTTTAGGTGCTCCGGTGTGCCAAATCCATGGGTTAATACACACGAAAAATCGAGGAATTTGGGTAATTGCTAAATAAGGGTTTGTAATTACGAAAATATACGTTAAAAATGGTGTGAGTATACGTGGTGGTTCCCCAACTCATTACGAAGGTCTTCATAAACTTTTTTTAGAAATTTTAATGGGAGTTCTGAGGCACCAGAACCATGGGCTAATACATACGAAAAGTTGAGAAATTTGGGTAAGTCCCAAAAAAGGACTGTAAATGCGGAAATATCTGTTAAAAATGGTGTGAGTATACGTGGTGGTTCCCCAACTCATTACGAATGTCCTCATAAAGTTTTTTTTTTTTAAAAAAACAATGGGTACTCCGGGGTGCTAGATCCATGGGTGAATACACACGAAAATCGAGAAATTCGGGTAATTCCTAAAAAAAGAGCTATAAATGTGGAAATGTGTAACACCCCAGAAAATTTTTGAGCTAAGACTCGAACCGTTCTTCATAGTGAATGAGATTTTTGCAAAGACTTAAAAATTTCTTGAGTATTAAGGTCACTAGATGTTGCACCTTTAGTTCCAAGAAGAACCTAAAAGAAAAGCATTCAAGTCATTCCATGTTTTTCTTAAGTTTTGGATCAACTTCAAACGACCATAACTCCTAGCACAAGATGAGTTAGGAGGTCATCTAAATTGCCTTAAACAAATAGAAAATCAGTTTTCACAAATCAAAACCCTCTCATTCACTCAAAAGATTCTACGCTCAAGAAATTTAAGAAACGCAAAGGCTAGGGTTCATCTTTCAAGATTTTTCCTTCAAGTTGCTTCAAGAAGATGGTTCCTTCAGGTATGTTAGCTTCCATAGTGTTGGGTTTGTTCATCCACACGCCAATCATGTTAATTTCAGCTTTAAATTCGTTCTAAAAGTTGAAGCTTTGATGTTCTTGTTATGTATTCATGAATTTGCTTTCGTTCTTGAATTGGGCTGAGATTGAGGAGTTCTTGAGGTTAATGTGTCGATTTATAAAGGGGTTAGAGTTAGATTCTAGTGTACATGTGCTGGGTATCTAAATCTAAAGAGAGATTGAGAAAAAGAATTGAATTTAGGCGAATTGGGGTTAGAAAACGAAGAAATTTCGTCGGTCGAAATTTGGAACCCCCTCCGCGCCGCACAGCCACTCCCCAGATTTGGGAATTTCTGCTTCGTGTCGCGGAGCTGACACGAGGTGTTCTGCCTCAAAAGACGTTTTCAAAACCAAATTTTAAAAGCCTCTCCGCGTCGCGGACCCACTCTCAAATATTGGTTTTCAGTCTTTTCTCATGTTTAGCTATCTAAAATCATTCCTAAACATCATGAGACTTTTCCTAGCACAAATCACAATTGTGAATTCATAAATCACATTCAAGGTATAGTTAAGAGTTAAGTTTTGGAGAATTCTTTCGAACATTCTAAGAAAGTCCATTACGTCCTTTTGAGGAGTCTTCTACAATTTCTAATAACTTGTTTCAAGACTCGAGCAAGTGAGTACGAGTGAGGAGAATGTATTCATGAGTCTATTTCATCATTACAAGATCCTTCATACCATGAAGTATAACTCTTGAATTTATAAACATTCAAGAGAGGGTTAAGAGTAGAGTTCAAGAAAGCTTTTGAGTTCAATTGTGAATCCTTGAGATCAACTATCGATTTGAACTAAGTTTTGAGAAAGTAATTCATAGAATGAGAAGAGTCATATACCTGAGTTCCTTATTGGTATTTTGACCCTTGAGTCAAGTTGTTCATGCCCATAACTTCCGCATGAACTCCATCAGTTTAGTATCTTTGAAAGGAATAGTATCTTCAAGTTCTAAGTCTTGAGTATCGAGTTACTAACCCTTCCGAGATTATAATCCTAATCATGGGACTATTACCTATTACCCATGAAGTCCATAAGTTGAGTTGTTCATGCCCATAATTTCGCATGAACATTATAAGTCGAACAATCTTGAGATGAGAAGTATCTTTGAGTCCTTGAGTTGAGTAGTTCGTGCTCATAATTCCGCATGAACCCTCTGAGTTGAGCATTCTTGAAATTAGTAGTATCATTGAAGTTCTTGAGTTCCAAGTATTTGAGTTCTATTTATGGTTATTGAAAACCTTGCATTGAGTTGTTCATGTCCATAATTCGGCATGAATCATATTTTTAGAAGTTTTTTACAAACGTTTTAACTTTGTTTTAAGACTTAAGTTTTGAGTTCAGTAAAGAGTAAAGTTGAAGTTCCTTTCTTCAAAGAAGTATATGGGGACTATGTATTCCCAAAGAGATTTAAAAATGTTTTCACGTTTAAATAAGAACGGAAACTGAGATTTCCAAAGAGCTTTCGGGCTAGTTTTCAGAAAAGAGTAATCGCTTTCTAAATGAAGCAAGAGAGGAAACTGAGATTTCCAAGATAGCCTTTGAGCTAAGTTTTTGAGCAATTATCTCAAATCAACAGAAAGAAATATGTTTTTAAAACATAAGAGCTAGTATATTTTGGGAGTAGTATTGAGCACCGAATTGGGGGCGAACATGAGTTTAGATAACTCATGTCTCCATAAAACCATATAGCCACTATGGGTAGAAAAGGGTCATACCTTTTAGATGAATATTTTTCACATAGACTAGTGGATCCACTAAGTTAAGTTAAGGTCATATACTGATGGCAAGGTATAGGATGGTCCTTGGTAGCGTGAGGTAAAGTACTGTATCATCACTATAGCTCTTAAGTGATGGTTGTCGATTAGAGAAACTCTAACATAAGTTATTGTATTCTTATATACACAGTTATTTGTATTTTACATACATTTCAGAGTTATGTTGTATCCTTGCATACACACAAAGTTGACAACATGTTTTTAAACAATTTGTTTTTTATATTGCACTTGTTTTAAATTGCTTTATATTGAAATGAGTTCAGTCATATTGAGTTGAGTATCCAGAGTTAAGTACCCAGAGTCGAATATCTTATCTTTGAGTTGAGTATCTTATCTCTGAGTTGAGTATCTTATCCTTGAGTACTTTTGAGTTGAGTAAGTTTGAGTAGTTTTGAGTATCCTTGAGTATTCCTTAAGTTGAGTAAGTTTGAGAAGAGGTAAGTATGTTTCCTTTTTTTATCAAGTTTCAAGCTTATGTTATGCTTTAAAATTCCCCTTACATGCTCGTACATTCCACGTACTGAGCCATTTGGCATGCATCTTCTCATGATGTAGACACAGATATTCAGGATCATCAACTCGAGCTTCGTTGATACATTCGAGAGTTCGAGTTAGCTATGGTGAGTCTCCTTATTTCCGGAGGATTTCATTTACCTTTCAGTTTAGTCAGGATGTCGTGGGTCTTGTCCCGACTTTCATCTTTATAAGTTAGAGGCTTCATAGATAGTCAGTATAGTTGAGAAGACTGTATTATTCATTTATTTTATTAAATGTTTTAAAGACTTAAGTTGCCTTTTTATGGCGAGTTGTATATACTTTATTATACATAGTTTTCTTTGGACTTAAAGTTTGTATTTAAGTTTTATGAACTTTTATTTCAGTTTTAAGCTTTTGTATGCTTGAGTTAGTCTTCCGCTTGTAGTCAGCCAGGATGAGGGTTGGCTTGGGGACCAACAATGGTCTTCAAGTGTCGGCCACGTCCAGGGTGTAGGCTCGGTTTGTGACAAAATGGGCGTTAGAAACTGGCGTGAGTATACGTGAATTCCTACTTTGGGACTTATTTGACCTTGAAAATAAGCCGGTATGCCCGTGGGGACCAACTGACTCCATTACTAAGGTCTTAGCGGACGTCCATGAAAAATTTCGGCCAAAAAAGATCCAGATACCCGAATCACCACAAATCCATGGACTATAGCACAAGAAAATTGGTAAAATATGGTTATACATTAATTTGGGCTCGTTTGACCTTGAAAATGGGCCGTTTTCCCCATGGGGACCAACTAAACCATTGCTAAGGTCTTAATGGATGTCCATGAAAAGTTTCGGCCAAAACAAATCTGGAATCTCGAATCACCAAAAATCCATGGACTATAGCATACGAAAATTAATAAAATCTGGTTATACCTGCTTTGGAGCTTGTCTGTCCTTGAAAATGATTAGTTTTCTGGTGGGGACCAACTAGCTCCATTGCTAAGGTATTCAAGGACGTCCATGAAAACTTACATCCAAAAAAAATCTAGAATCCTGAATCACCAAAAATATGGACTAAACACACGAAAATCGGTAAAATTTGGCTATACCTGCTTTGAGGCTTGTTTGACCTTGAAAATAGGTTGGTTGCCCGTGGGGACCAACTGACTCCATTTCTAAGGTCTTAACGTACGTCCATAAATAATTTCGGTCAAAAAAAATCTGAAATCTCAAATTATCACCAAAAATTCATGGACTATAGCACACGTAAATTGGTAAAATCTTGTTACACCTGCTTTGGGGGTCATTTGACCTTGAAAATGGGCAAGTTTGCCCATGGAGACCAACTGCATCTATTGCTAAGGTCTTAACGGATGCCATGAAAAATTTTAGTAAAAAAAAATCTGAAATCATGAATCACCAAAAATCCATGGATTATACCACACGAAAATCAATAAAATTTGGTAATACCTGCTTTGGGCTGGTTTGACCTTGAAAATGGGCCGGTTTGCCCGCGGGGACCAACTTACTCCATTGCTAAGGTTTTACTGGACGTCCATGAAAAATTTTGGCCAAAAAAAATTTGGAATCTCGAATCACCAAAATTCAAAGACTATAGCACACGAAAATCGGTAAAATTTGGTTATACCTGCTTTGGGGCACGTTTGACTTTTAAAATGGGACAGTTTTCCCATGGGGACCAACTGACTCCATTGCTTAAGGTCTTAACAGACGTCCATGAAAAACTTCGGCCAAAAAAAATCCGAAATCCCGAATCACCAAAAATCCATGGACTATAGCAAATGAAATTCGGTAAAATCTGGTTATACCTGCTTTGGGGATCATTTGACCTTGAAAATGGGCCGATTTGCCTGTGGGGACCAACTAGATGCATTGCTAAGATCTTAACGGACATCCATGAAAAATTTCGGCAAAAAAAATCCAGAATCCCAAATCACCAAAAATCCATGGACTATAACACGCAAAAATCAGTAAAATCTTGGTATACCTTCTTTAGGGCTCGTTTGACCTTGAAAATCGATCGAGTTGCCCTTGGGGAACAATTGACTCCATTTCTAAGGTCTTAATGGACATCCATGAATAATATCGGCCAAAAATATTTCAGAATCTCGAATCACCAAAAATCCATGGACTATAGCACATGAAAATTGAAAAAAATTGGTTATACCTGCTATGGGGCTCGTTTGACCTTGAAATGGGCCGGTTTGCCCGTGTGGATCAATTGGCTTCATTGCTAAGGACTTAACGGACGTCCATAAAAAATTTGGCGAAAAAAATCCAAAATTCCAAATAACCAAAAATCCATGGACTATAGCACAAGAAAATCGGTAAAATTTGTTTATACCTGCTTTGGGGCTCGTTTGACCTTGAAAATGGGCCAGTTTACCCGTGGGGATCAATTGGCTCTATTTCTAAGGTCTTAACGGACGTCCATGAAAATTTCGACCAAAAAAATCTAAAATCTCGAACAAAAAAAATACATGTACTATAACACATGAAAATTGATGAAATCATGTTATACCTACTTTGGGGATCGTTTGACTTTGAAAATGGGCCAGTTTTCCCGTGGGGTCAAACTGGCTCCATTTCTAAGGTCTTAACAGACGTCTATGAAAAGTTTCAGCAAAAAAAAAATGGAATATCAAATCACAAAAAATTCATGGACTATAGCACACGAAAATCGGTAAAATCTAGTTATACCTGCTTTGGGGCTCGTTTGACCTTGAAAATGGACCAGTTTGTCCGTGGGGACCAACGTGCTCTATTTCTAAGGTCTTAACGGATGTCTATGAAAAAATTTGGCCAAAAATATAAAAAATCCATGGACTATAGCACACGAAAATGGGTAAAATCTGGTTATACTTGCTTTGGGGCTCGTTTGACCTTGAAAATGGGTCGGTTTGATTGTGGGGACCAATTGGCTCCATTGCTAAGTTCTTAACGGACGCCCATGAAAAATTTCATCCAAATAAAATCTGGAATCCCGAATCACCAAAAATCCATGAACTATAGTACACAAAAATTGGTAAAATCTGGTTATACCTGCTTTGGGGCTTGTTTGACCTTGAAAATTGGCCGATTTGCCCGTGGGGACCAATTGGCTCAATTTCAAAGGTCTTAGTGGACGTCCATGAAAAATTTGTGCCAAAAAATATCCGGAATCTCGAATCACCAAAAAACCCTAGACTATAGCACACGAAAATCAGTAAAATTTGGTTATACCTACATTGGGGCTCATTTGAGCTTGAAAATGGCCTGGTTTGCTGATGGAGACGAACTGGATCCATTGCTGAAATCTTAACATACGTCCATGAAAATATTCGGCCAAAAATAATCCAGAATCCCTAATCACAAAAAATTCATGTACCACAAAAATTAGTAAAATCTGGTAATTCCTGCTTTAGGGCTCGTTTGACCTTGAAAATGGGTCAGTTTTCCCGTGGAGACAACTGGGTCAATTTCTAAGGTCTTAAAATACGTCCATGAAAAATTTCGGCCAAAAAAATTCTGGAATCCCAAATCACCAAAAATCTATGGACTTTAGCACACAGAAATTGGTAAAATCTAGTTATACCTGCTTTGGGGCTCTTTTGACATTGAAAATGGGCCAGTTTTCCCGTGGGGACCAACTGGTTCCATTTCTAAGGTCTAAACAGACGTAGATGAATATTACGGCCAAAATAAATTTAGAATCCCAAATCATCAAAAATCCATGGATTATGGCACACAAAAATTGGTAAAATCTGGTTATACCTGCTTTGGGGCTCGTTTGACCTTTAAAATGGATTGGTTTGCCCGTGGGGACAAATTGACTCCATTGCTAAGGTTTTAACAAACGTCCATGAAAAATTTCGGCCACAAAAATCTGGAATCCCGAATCACCAAAAATTCATGGACTATATAGCACACAAAAATCGATAAAATCTGGTTATACCTTCTTTGGGATCATTTGACCTTGAAAATGGGCCGGTTTTTCCGTCGGAACCAACTGTCTCCATTGGTAAGGTCTTCACGGATGTCCATGAAAAATTTCAGCCATAAATATTCCAAAATCCTGAATCACCAAAAATCCATGGACTAGTACACAAAAATCGGTAAAATATGGTTATACCTGCTTTGGGGCTCGTTTGACCTTGACAATGGGCATGTTTACTCGTGGAGACCAATTAGCTCCATTGCTAAGGTCTTAACGGACGTCCATGAAAATTTTCGGCCAAAAAAAATCCAGAATCCTGAATCACAAAAATCCATGGATTTATAACACACAAAAATTGGTAAAGTCTGGTTAAACCTACTTTGGGGCTCGTTTGACCTTGAAAATGGACCGTTTTCCCATGGGGACCAACTGGATCGATTGCTAAAGTCTAAAGGGACTTTCAAGAAAAATTTCGGCCAAAAAAATTTTAGAATCCTGAATCACAAAAATTCCATGACTATGGCACACGAAAATCAGTAAAATCTAGTTATCGTGCTTTGGGGCTCGTTTGACCTTGAAAATGGGCCGATTTTCCCATGGGGATAAATTGGCTCTATTGCTAAGGTCTTAAAAGACGTTATGAAAAATTTCAACCAAAAGAAATTTGGAATCCCGAATCACCAAAAATCCATGGACTATAGCACACAAAAATTGGTAAAATTTGGTTATACCTGCTTTTGAGCTCGTTTGACCTTGAAAATGGGTCGATTTGCCTGTGGGAACCAACTGGCTCTATTTCTAAGGTCTTAGCAGCGTCCATGAGAACTTTTAGCCAAAAAAAAATTTGGAATCCTGAATCACTAAAAATCCATGGACAGTAGCACAAGAAAATTGGTAAAATATGGTTATACCTGCTTTGTGGCTCGTTTGACCTTGAAAATGGGTCGGTTTGCCTGTGGGGACTAACTGGCTCCATTGCTAAGATCTTAACGGATGTCCATGAAAAATTCCAGCAAAAAAAATCTGTAATCTCGAATCACCAAGAATCCATGGACTATAGCAAATGAAAATTTGTAAAATCGGGTTATGTCTGCTTTGGGGCTCGTTTAACCTTTAAAATGGGCTGGTTTGCCCATGGAGACCAACTGACTCTATTGCTAAGGTCTTAACATACGTCCAAAGAAGATTTCTGCCAAAAAAAATTAGGAATCCCGAATCACCAAATAATCATAGACTATAGCATACGAAAATCAATAAAATCTGGTTATACCTGCTTTGGGGCTCGTTTGACTTTGAAAATGGGCCGATTTACCGGTGGGGACCAACTGGATCCATTTCTATTGTCTTAACAGATGTCCATGAAATATTTTGGCCAACAAATTTTGGAATCCCGAATCACCAAATATTCATAAACTATAGTATACGAAAATTGGTAAAATCTGGTTATACTTGTGCAATGCCCCGAAAACTAGTATGTTGAACTAGAGAGTTCTAGAGCCTAGTGTGGGAGTTTTAGAGTTTGGCATGAGGATTAAACTCGTAAAACGACTTCTCGAACTTAGAATATAGGTTTTAGGGTTAGGGCGTCAAGGTACGACCCCCTTAAGGACCATCCAAGGGGTCCTTGAGGAGGACCTCAAAACAGCCCTAAAAGATGTCAAAATAGGCAGCACCTACGTTTGCCACCTACTGGCTGTAGGTGGACCCACTCCCCGTGGGTTGGGGTCGTAGGTCAAGGCCTGAGTCGGCCTGCAACTCTTAGCTCCAGTACCTCACTCACAATTAGCTAGCACGATCCGTGAACCCACTCACATTCCGTGGGTGGGGGTCTCGTAGGTAGGAGCAGTTTTTAAGTTTTTAGTTTTAGTTAAGGAACTTAGGTAGTTAATTAGTAATTAGTTAGGGATTAGGGAGGTTTGTTAATTAGTTAAATAACCACCTATAAATACCTAATAAGACCCTAAACTAACTCAATTAGCTCATTCATCTAAGAACCCACTTCCTCTCAAGAAAATTCTCTCTCTAGAATCAAAGAAGAAGGAGAAGAAGAGAAGGAACCTAGGTCGAAATTCACCATTGAAGAAAGCTTTCTTTAGGGCTTTGAATCAAGGTATGTTAGCTTGATCAGCTAGGGTTTCCTTCTACATTGTGGGTAGGGTTTAGGTATGATTCCAATCTAGTGGATAATACCTAATTATGATTGTATTAGCATTGAATTATGATATTATGATGATTTATGTGATTTCTATGGTGAACCCTAGTCTAATTGATGAATGTGATGTTATGTGGGTTTATGCCATGAGAGGTGGAATTAAGGAATTCTAATTGATTTTCTAAAATCACTGTCATGTGTAGTAATTGTTCAAGTTTAGGACCACATAGAATTGAATTGAATTAGATTATAGTTCAATTGATGGATCATGACTTGTAAAGATGAAATTGAACCTTTATGATCAAATATGACTAGAATCACCTACTTATGAAGAAAGTGATTAGAATACCTTGAAATCTAGGTATAAAGATGATAGTAAGAAGTAAAGCTTGAGAATAGGGCTTGTAGTCATCAATGTTAGGGCTTTAGGGGTAAAGTCAATATGGTGTGATCTTGTTGTGTATTGTTTATATTTTACACACTTAGGCATGAATATGCTAGGAGATCCAAGGTTCTCTCACATAGAATGATTCTAGGTTGGCATACTAACCTAAAATGAATCAAAGCTTGTTAGTCTAGAATAGCTTGAAGTTGTGACATATGTTCCAATCATGTATAGCTTGAATTGGTAAGATAAGACCAAGATTGATAGCTTAGGATTGAGGAATCATACTTTCCAAAGGTAGCTTGACTTGGCATTGTAAGATTCATTTCATGGTAGCTTGAGTTAGGGATAGTCATGGTAGCCTAGGATTGAGGATCTATACTCTCCTAAGGGTAGCTTGAACTAACATCATTATGATGACTTCATAGTAGCATGTCTTGTTTTGGCCAAGACCATTTCATGGTAGCTTTAGGATTGAGAATTACACTCTCCTAAGGGTAGCTTAGGATTAAAAATCACACTCTTCTAGGGGTAGCTTACATTAGCATCATAGGGTGCTTGTAAGGGTAGCATGACTTAGTTGGTCTAAGGCTATTTCATGGTAGTTAGGATGGAACACTTGTACCCTTCCTAGAGTAGCTTGGACTTGCATGTTAGTGTGTCTTCCAAGGTAGTTAGTTTAGCATATTATAGTTATGTTAGTAATATGATAGTATGGTCTAGCCTATTAGGGGGTTATTCCTTGGTAGCCTTGAATTGGGAAATATAATCCATTCATGTGTTGTGACTTGCCTTGTACTAAATAGAGAAGTACCCTAAATGACTAATGGAAAATAGTAAAGAGGGACTAGTCCCCAACTAGTGAGTATGTATGATAGCCTAAGGTGGTACTTAGTGTGGATAGTAGTATGGGATACTATTCATACATTGCACAAGTATGACTTGAAGCTACTTATGAAGAGTTCTTTTGTATAGTATAGACTTAGCTTGGATTGTTGCTATAGTTGCCTTCCAAGATATGATTGACTAAAGGTGGTAGTTCCCTTGTCTATATGAAGTAAGCTAGTAATGAGACCAAATGAGGGTGAATATGACTTGGATGACGTCAAGGTTATGCTTAGTGTGAAGGGTAGTATGGGATGTCTTTCATGCATTGCACAAGTGTGCTTTGAGGTTACATAGAAGTATGCTGCCCTTATGGTAGAAAAACTTAAAGACTTAGACTATGTATATAGACTATGATTAAGATGACCAAAAAGGGATACTTGGCTTGGGTGGTATTATGGGATGCTATTCATGCTTTGGACATGTATGCTTTTGAGGTTACTTGAGAATAGTTCTACTATGGTATAGATGACTAAGAGTCAAAACTGCTTATATGATGCTTATGTTGGAGACTTTGCTTATTATGATGATATTGTCTCTTATGCTTATGGTTTATGTTTCATGAAGTATTTCATATGATGTTGGTTTATGTCTTATATTGACTAACCCTTGTCTTATGCTCTTATGATTATACTAGCTAACATATTTAATACATTTTGTACTAACGCATACTTTGCCTACATTCTAATCAAATATAGGGTTTGGAGATTGAGTGCTACTATTGGAGATAGCTTTCTAGAAGTTGCAAGAAGAGTTGAAGATTTGGTGAGTCCTCATAACTTTTAGGACAAACCCACTATTTTCCTTTATGTCATTTCTTTATGTTTTAGACTATTGTATGGGTTGTGTCCCAAAAGTTTATTCTAATGTTGCATTAGATGGTTTGAGACAAAGTATAGAAAGACTTCTGCTTGTTTTTATGAAAATGACTTCGATTGTAAAAGTTTTAAATTTTTTGTATTTTCTATTATCTTATGTTCATGATATGCTTAGGGCTTGTATGAGACCCCTTTGGGGTCAAGTACGCCATGTTACATCTACGGGGTACCCTTGGGTCGTGACAACTTGCCTTGGGGCTCGTTTGACCTTAAAAATGGGTCGGTTTGCCTGTGGGGACCAGTTGACTCCATTACTATGGTCTTGTAACATTTCAGAATCTAGTAGGCTAAAATATGGCTTGATGCTATGGTTAGAGCCTTGAAATGTACCTCTCCGTACCTAAAAATATATATTTTCATGTTAGAATGTCAAGGTTCAAACCTCATAGACCAACCATGGGTCCAAGAGGAATGCACCAAAAGCATGCCTGGGCAGTGACCCACGAGGGGTCACTCACACCCCGTAGGTCACCCCACGTTTTGTGGGTAAGGGGCCGTAGATGGGGGCTCCAAAAACAAGCTGTAGAAACCTGACGCCAATATGGGTCGTGGGTCTAACCATAGTCCGTAAGTGAGGGGGTCGTGGGTGATCCTTGTATATTATTTTTGGGAATTAGTTAGGAGTACTTTGGAGTTTTCCTTTTTAATTAAATGTTAAGTGACGACATTTTACACTAAATTAAACTAATTATATAAGGTTTTAAGTCCCTAAACTAACTCATCTAGATTGCAATTTCCAAATTCCCAAATCAAAATCCAATTTCCCCAAAATCTTCTTTCCAGAACTCCAAGGAAGAAGATGAAGAAGATCAAGCTAGGGTTTGAATAAGGAGGTTTTTTCACTCAAATTCATTGGATTTCTTCACCAAGGTATGTTAGTCCTTCGTCTATGGATAGTTTTCATCCATGGAGTCCCTCCAAAACCCTCAATTTCAAAGCTAGAAATCCCAAATGTTAGGGTTTGACTTCAATCTCATGGATTCCTTTCAAATTAGTTTTTAATGATTGAATTATGTTTTATTATGGATATATTGATGATTTTATATGATTTTATATTGAATTCCCCAATAATCCATGAATTCCCCTATTTCTCAATTTGGATCTCAAAGTGTAGGTATTGATTGATGCAAGTAGAATATTATAGAATTATGCATGTAGTAGTTGAACTACTTGAATTATGTTATCATTCATGTCTAATGTAGGAATTCTGGATGTATTGATTGAATATGGTCTATGGTCTTTGTAGGGCAAATTATGAGATTTGTGTATATGCTTTAAAAACAATTTGAGAGTGAAGTGTCCATGATTATGATGATGTTGTTGTTGTCACGCCCCAGATTCAAGGGCGCAACTGGCTCCTAATGCCAACACTCAGGCTCTAGCCGACCCTGTTGAACCATTTGCTACTAGCGCATAACAGCCACAAACAGTCAAGAAAACAAACAAGTATATCTCGACTTAAAATTAACCCCTCGACCGGCAAAGCCCCTGTAAACATATCCATAAAAGAAACAGCTACTCCCAAGAGTTCATATAAAGAAATAGCCAACTAGCACAGAAGTCCTGATTGGGCTGTCGAGGCCACCATGATCTCTATACCGAAACTGAACGCAGGTATATCAAGACAATGCATCACACAACTAACAAGCTTCATCAAACCAACAAACTAGGCCAACATGGCCATAACGTAGCTATAAACCCCACACACTAGTCTGCAAGCCTCTAAGAGTAGAAAAGATTAGCGGGACAGGGCCCCAGCCTACCCATAAAGATATATACAACAAAAGGTAACAAACTTCCCAAATCTGGCAGCTTCGGAGAAAAGGGGCTAGCCAACCGAATAAAAGTCAATCCTACTACTGAGGAGGTCTACTCGGTCATCTGTCAAGACCTGCATGCATGAATGCAGCGCCCCCAAGGCAATGGGGCATCAGTACAAAATAATGTACAGAGTATGAAAGGCAATGGACTATGATGAGGTATCTTGATATACTGGAATAATCTAATAAATAAATCAATGATAAGATAAGTGTACTGACCTACTCTTAAATCTAAACTTATCAAAAATAATAAAACAACAACCTAACCAAGTCCCCATAAGCTCGACAGGTACAAACAGCACATAAGACCACCTACTTAGGCCCCCATAAGCCCGGAAGGTGCCAATCAGCCTATATACCCCTATCAGTAGTCCCCTAGCCCCGTAGGAAGTCACATAGCCCTCTTAGGCATTAATATAGCCCCGTAGATAGCACATAGCTCTCTTAGGCATCAACATAGCTTATAGACAACTCATAGCTCTCTTAGGCAAAAACATGGCCCTATAGGAAGCACATAGCCTTCTTAGGCGTCAATATAGCCCTATAGGCAACTCATAGCCCTTCTAGGCATCAATATGGCCCCATAGGCAACTCATAACCCTTTTAGGCATCCATATTGCCCTATAGGCAGAACATAGCCCTTCTAGGCATAGATCACATTCCTACAGCTAACCACAATAGCCCCAAGGGCAACAATAACAATCCAATTGCTAAAAGCGAGCAATTTAGTTATAAGCAACCTATACAAATAACCTCTAAGTCATGTCCAACATAAGGACGCTACTAACTGAATAAGAATCCCGACAAGGGAAATTATATCAACTCGAGCATCCAACAATCAACAATCACGGCTACAAGTATATTAAGGATAACAACCCAAATACATTGCTTCTAAGCTTTAAGGAAATATGTCGTAAGTAGGGAATAGCCTTAACATACCTTTTTCGCTAAATTCACGTGGCTTAATGACTTTTACTCATAAATCCCTCGATATTACAACAAGGTAGGACCATAATCAACACACAAAAATAAAAGATACCATGAAAATATGATAAAAGATAAGTATTTCCGTCGCAAATTGTTGTTTGTTGCTTATAAAAGCTAAAGTCGATGAAAGAAGGGTCTTACCTAGATCTTAGGTTCGTAATACGCCTCAAAACCTTCAAATATATTCAAATCCTTGCTATCCCAACACTAAAGTTTGATATGCTACGTAATCGATAAAACAAATTATACCACGATGATGAGCCCAACGCGTAGAACAACTTTCGTCAAAGACTTAAGTCGAGAAAATCTATACTTCACTTGATCCTAGAAATGGGTTTCTCTAATTTCTATGGTTCTTAGCTTAAAAATGAAGAAAAAGGTCAAAGAAGAAGATAACATTCCACCGACCTAGGGCCCCACCTCACGTGCCTGCTTGCGCAGTCCCACAAAAATGCAAATATCTCTCTATTCTGAAGTCTTATGAATGAACGGTTTGATGCGTTGGAAACTAGACTTGTATACCTTAGATTCGATAGGTCGTGGGGATCATAACTCTTAATATATTGGGAGAAAACGTCCGAGACATTTGACCCAAATTTCATACAAATCTTTAAAAAGGAATTTACGGTAACTTCCGCCAACTTTTATTTTTCCACTTACCTAAATTCAAAACTTGAGATACAACACTTGAACACTTAAAATATCACATAACACATCATTATTAATTTATTACCCACCCTCCTGGTCTTTCCACCAAGATACGAGTCAATTTATACGTTTTGAAAAGGCGGGGTGTTATAGTTGTGTTGATTGAAATGCCATTCTCATGAAAACACAATGAATATAATGTGAAAGGTTTTCTCACAATATGAAGATTCTAAGGTTGAAAGGCTATTCTCACCTATTGAATCTATGAGCTATGTCGGATTAAGTGTCAAGGCACTCTTCCATGAATTTGGGCATGTTTGCCCGTACGGACTAACTGGCTCCATTACTAAGGTTATAACGAACGTCCATGAAAAATTTTGACAATTTTTTTTTTGAAATTCTGGATCACAAAAGATTCATGGACTATAGCACACGAAAATCAACAAAAGTGAGGTTTACCTGCTTTGGGGCTTGTTTGAACTTGAAAATGGGCCCGTTTGCCCGAGGGGACCAACTGGCTTCATTACTAAGGTCTTAACGAACGTCCATGAAAAAATTTAGGCAAAAAGAAATCTGAAATTCTGGATCACCAAAAATCCATGGACTATAGTGTTGACATCCTTTGAGAGGGCCCAATGTCGCGGTGACTCACCAAAAAATAGTAATTCAATTTTTTTTAAAATAAAAGATTTTTTAAAAGGGTAAAGGGGTAAAGGGAAAAGGGAGTCGCCACCTAATTTTTGGAAAACTAGAAAACCAATTAACAAATTAACTTAAAATAAATGTCTACGAAACCAATTGATTCTAGGTAAGAGGTTCAAGTTATTCCGAAGGGAAGGTGTTAGACATCCTTCGAAATCCACAAATGTAGTTCCCGACTGAGTTCATTTTTTCAAATTGAGGAGGAGATAAAATGATGTACAAGTATAATAAAATGTAATAAATATACACAAGCAATATGATAAAACAATAATATAGGAATCGGCCTAAATTTGCCTATCGTCAATAATATACAATAATGAATAAGAGTATAATTCGAACCTAATTCGGATAGCTTCAATGGGAAGCACCTCCGGGTACCTGTAAAGACACTTAGTAAAAGTGTTAGTAATAAATTAACATGAATAAAAATAAATGAATCAAAGAATAATTTAAAAATAAAAACTCGTCTTATTAACATGGAAGGCCTTGGAAATCGACGGTAATTTCTTCATCGGCCAATTTTAACATATAAAAACTACAAACATAAACTAAATTTTCGTCTTTTAAAATGGGAAAGCCTCCAAAACCGACGGTAATTTCTTCATCGGCGAAGTTTTTCACAAATGTTTTAACTTTGTTTTAAGACTTAAGTTTTGAGTTCCATAAGAAGTAAAGTTGAAGTTCTTTTCTTCAAAGAAGTATATGGGGACTATGTATTCCCAAAGAGATTTAAAAATGTTTTTATATATAAATAAGAACGGAAACTGAGATTTCCAAAGAGACTTCGGGCTAGTTTTCAGAAAAGAGTAATAGCTTTCTAAATGAAGCAAGAAGGGAAACTGAGATTTCCAAGATAGCCTTTGAGCTAAGTTTTTGAGCACTGATCTCAAATCACAGAAGAAGTATGTTTTTTAAAAAAATAAGAGCTAATATATTTTGGGAGTAGTATTGAGCACCGATATAGAGGAGAGTTCAGATAACTCACATCCCCCATAAACCATGTAGCCACCATGGGTAGGAAAGGGTCATACTTTTTAGATGATCCCTTTTCACATTACACTAGTGGATCCACTTAGTAGTTTAGGTCCTATACATTTGGCCGGGTATAGGATGCGCTGGAAGCGTGAGGTAGATCGATGTATCATCACTATAGCTCTTATGTGATGGTTGTTGGTTAGAGAAACTCCCACAGAAGTTATTGTATTCTTATATATACAGTTATTTGTATTTTTACATACATTTCAGAGTTATGTTGTATCATTGCATACACACAAAGTTGACAGCATGTTTTTAAACAGTTTGTTTCTTTATATTGCACTTATTTTAAATTCCTTTATATTGAAATGAGTTCAGTCAGGTTGAGTTGAGTTGAGCCAGGTAAGTTCTTCAGTTTCTTTCAGATTCTCCTCAAGTCTATATTGTTTTAGCATTCCAACACGCATACTCATACATTC
Organism: Solanum acaule; assembly: GCA_036250505.1. Lineage (NCBI taxonomy): Eukaryota > Viridiplantae > Streptophyta > Magnoliopsida > Solanales > Solanaceae > Solanum > Solanum acaule. The sequence goes on along the minus strand of JAJOOR010018411.1, from coordinate 4,024 downwards.
AATGTACTGATGTCAGTTGGCCTGCATCGTCTTATGATGCAGACACATGTAACTAGGATCGGCATTTCAGCGCACCGTTGATCCAGTGAGCAGTTCAGAGTCAGTCGGTGAGCCTCATTGCATTCCGGAGGACTCTTTTATTCGCTTTTTAGTTTAGTTCATTAGGATGTTATGGGGTTTGTCCCAACATCCATCTCAGTTGTTTTAGATGTTTCATAAACAGTTAGTAGTCCAATAGTCTTTGCATTATCATTCTTATGTTAAAGACTTGAGTTGCCACTTTTGGCCAAGTTGAATGTTTAATCTTTAAAACATTCTCAGTTATTTTATTATTCAGTTCAATAAAGTTCATTGATCATTATATATATGAATATTGTCTTCCGCTGAGTTAAGTAAGCCAGGCCTAGGGTTCGCTTGGGGCCAATAATGGTCTTCGAGTGCCAGCCACGCTTAGGGTATACGCTCGGGGCGTGACAAATTCTAAGATATTTCCTACGGTATCTAGAAGCATACCTAACTCATCCTTAGCTAGGAGTTATGGTCGTTTGAAGTTGACCCAAAACTCAAACTTAACATAACTTAACAAATTTCTAGATTTTTCGTTCTTTCCTAAAATGACTATTTCCAATTCTAACTCTTTCTAATTCTTTCAATTTAGTGAGATGTTACAATATCTCCCCCTTGAGAACATTTGTCCTGTAATGAGATTACTCTTACTAGGCTAAAGGTGTAACATCTAACATTCAGCTCAAACATCCAACAAGCAATGCAAATACAACATGCCAACTCATAAATTAAAGAGTACTAAGAAGAGAATTTGTACCTTGGTCTTGAACTTCTCCGGTTTCAAAGAAATGTAGATATATCTTCTTCATATCTTCCTCAGCTTCCCAAGTAGCTTCCTCAACAAATAAGTTGCTCCAAAGAACTTTGACTGATGCTACCTCTTTTGTCCTCAACTTGCGAACTTGGCGATCTAAATTCTGAATCGGAATCTCTTCATAAGATAAGCTATCCTTGATCCCAATATTTTCAGTTGGTATGATCAATGAAGGATCGCACATGCACTTCTTTAACTTGGAGATGTGAAATACCGGATGAACCGGTGCTAACTCTTATGGTAGCTCCAACTCATAAGCTACATTACCAACCTTTTTTGATATTCTGTAAGGGTAAATATACCGGGGACTAAGCTTTCCCTTCTTACCAAATCTCCTAACACCCTTCATGGATGAAACTTTCAAGTAGACCCAATCATCTACTTCAAACTCCAACTCCCTTCTCCTAACATCAGTGTAGGATTTCTGACGACTCTGCACTGTTTTCAACCTCTCCAGAATCAATCTCACCTTCTCCATAACTTGATGAACTAAATCTGGTCCTATCAACCCAACTTCACCAACTTTAAACCATCTAATAGGAGATCTGCATCTTCTCCCATAAAGAGCTTCATAAGGAGCCATTTGGATGCCAGAGTGGTAACTATTATTGTAAGAAAAATCACTAAGAGGTAGGTGATTATCCCAATTACCTTTGAAGTTAATCACATAAGCCTTCAACATATCCTCTAAGGTCTGAATAGTACACTTTGCTTGCCCATCGGTCTGAGGATGAAATGCAGTACTTAAGTTCCCTTTTGAACCTAAGCCTTTTTGGAATGACTTCCAAAATTGTGTAGTAAATTGCGCACCTCTGTCTGAAATAATGGAGACCAGAAACCCATGAAGTCTAACTACTTCTTGAAGATACAACTTGGCATAGTCCTCTGCTAAATGGGTGGTCTTTACCGGTAAAAGGTGGGCTGATTTTGTCATTCTATCGACAATCACCCAAATAGAATCATGTTGCCTGCGAGACCTTGGTAAACCTGTGATAAAGTCCATATTGATAATCTCCCACTTCTATTTCGGGAGTTCTATATTCTGAGCCATACCACCGGGCCTTTGGTGCTCTACTTTAACTTGTTGGCAATTCGGACACTTGGCCACAAACTCTGCAATGCTCTTCTTCATACTACTCCACCAATAAACCTCTCTCAAATCGCGATACATCTTTATGGAACACGGATGAATGGAATATCTGGAGCTATGAGCTTCCTCTATGATCCTCTCTTGGAGTTCATCCACCCTTGGTACACATAATCTACCTTGATACCTTAATACACCATCTCCCACTTGTTCAAAAGCCAATACTTTTTGCTTATGAACATTTTCCTTCAATTCAAGAAAAATAGGGTCTTGATGTTGTTTCTCTTTAACTTATGACACTAATGATGATTCAGCCCCATTCATCACCACTACTCCTCCTTTTGTGGAATCCATTAGGCGAACTTTCAAGCGTGCAAGTCTATGCACATCCTTTACTAGTTCTTTTTTATCTTCCTCAAAATGGGCGGTACTACCCATAGACAACCTACTCAAGGCATCAACAACAACATTAGCCTTACCTGGGTGGTAAAGAATACTCATATCATAATACTTGAGTAATTCTAACCACCTCTTTTGTCTGAGATTAAGCTCTTTTTGAGTGAACACATACTGAAAGCTCTTGTGATCGGTGAACACATCCACATGAACACCATAAATATAATGGCGCCATATTTTCAAGGAAAATACTACGGCGACCAACTCTAGATCATGGGTTGGGTAGTTCTTCTCATGAACTTTCAACTGTCTGGAGGCATAAGCTATAACCTTGCCATTCTCCATTAACACACAACCCAAACCAACTCTAGACTCATCACAATATACGACAAAACCTTGAGTACCTTCTGGTAAGGTCAACACTGGTGTTGTATTCAACCTCTTTTTCAATTCCAGAAAGTTTTTCTCACAAGCTTCAGACCATTGAAATTTCACTGTCAGTATTTTTGGGATGTTTGTGAAACCTTTCCCATCAATTATTGGTTACCCAATGCCTGTACTAGTGGAAAATACTTGGTGTAGCACTGGAGGTGCCGAAAAGTTGGCCGAACACTATTATTAGCTGCCCCACGCAAAAAAGAAATCTATATTGGATACCAAATAGTCATGTTTAATTAGTTATTGCCAATAAATACTGGTACATTCTTTTAGCAAAAGGTAAGTTTTATTAATGAAACCAACAGTAAATTGGTGCTGCCAAAAAATGCAGGAACTAATAAAGTCTACCAATGTTTCAACATCATTTACTAGCTCTAAATTGCACCAAAAGATAATCTGTCTTAGACTATCACCTTTTATCTTCAAAATATGATTCCCGATGTATTTGAAACTCCTTCTTACTACTATCTTCAAAATCAACTAATACACTTTTATTTGGTTTAGTGTTTATCTAGATTCTTTTTATTCTTTCTAAAGAGACATGTGTATCATTTGGATAAGTGTGAAATTAGAGATCTTTTAGTTAGTTTACCTTATTTATTATTTGATTTAAATGGACTTGAAGCATGGAATGGATGTAGAGGATTCATTTAACTGACTATACTAGCTTAGGATTAAGGCATAGTTGATTGATTGATCAGTCACTTTCTTCTATCAATATCTTATCATTTTTTCCTACTAACAAAATAAAGAAGATAAACTTTAATATATATTTGCTTCCCATAATCACCCTGGGTTGTTTTTCCCTTGCCTCTACCCATCACCTCTATGATGTTCAAGTTCTTTCTTTGAGAAATTATGAGGTTACATTTTACTTATGTACAATCGAACATTGAAGAAGTATTCAGTAAATGGTTTCATTTTGTAAAACATTTTTTAAAACAATAGTCTTTTGGGTGCCTGTAATACAATATTCTCCCATTTAAGCAATTATCGTTGAACTAATATGTTAGATCCTCCAACTATTTTGGTTTTCCACGTGACAGATGATAGGATCAATAATATATGATCTTCCCACTTAGTATCCATGTTAGGTTCATGTTACTTTTCGTTATATATCAATGTATGTGTGGGGGGGGGGGGGGGGGGGGGGGGGGGGGGGGGGGGGGGGGGGGGGGGGGGGGGGGGGGGGGGGGGGGGGGGGGGGGGGGGGGGGGGGGGGG
>JAJOOR010018410.1:0-18854 GCA_036250505.1 Solanum acaule | reverse complement strand
AAAATCAAGACATCTAGTCTCTTATCTTGTGCTGGAAAAGCAGCCTGATAATATTCACATATGGCAGTAAGGCTGTGATGAAGACTGAACAGCTGAAAGTTTTACTTTATTTTGGTGTATGTTAACAAACAACCAAGTCAAGAAGTTCATCAACAAAACAGAGAGAATATAGTAGAACTAATAGCATCTCATTGATCATTCAGATCATGCCCATTGATTATAAATTCCACAGATTACATAAAATGCCATTGGATTCCAAAAGTGTAGATCACAACACCAATCCACTCAGAAAAAGATTCAAATGGTGCATATTAACAGAGTAGGTACTCTACATATATGTCTTTTTTATAACGAGGTACTCTACATATATGTTTTTTATGCCATGATGAGCAATGCAGAGCTGGTCAAACATAAACAAAGTCTAACCAATACAAGTTATTATGAAGAAACTGTTACATGTAATTTGTTTATAATTTCACTTCACCACACTCATACGCTTGCACATTGATCTTCAATTTAATTTTGGTGCATAGTACAATTAGAAGTTTATTTGATCTTCACGTTCCATGTGAGGAAACCATGCAATTAGGTAGTAAATTTACTTCTAACAAAAAAAAGGTAGTAAATTTACAGTTAAGTTACTTTCAGAGAAACTCATGAACCTGAAATGATCTTTTTGCAGCTTGGGAAACTTCATAGGCAGAATCAAATTGGGAAAACCACCATGGTCCCATCAAAGACTTCAAATATGGAGCAACGTCTCTTCTGCAAAAAGAGGAAAAGGAAAAGACCACGAAAATCACCTAGAGAAAAGGACGGGAAGCAACCAAATGTTTAAAAGAAATCGATGGTATGAATTGTGACAAAAGATTGTAAAAGATACTCCATCCATTTCAAAGTAAATGGATTGATTTGACTTGGGCAGTTTAAATATGCTAGAGGTTGGAACAGAAGAAAAATTCCAAATTATGAATCAAGCTTCAACTAATGGAGAAGAAAGAACTATTTCTAACACAGGTATCATTTGCATCACCCAATCACTAAATGATTTAGGAGTTAATTTTGATAAAATGTAAGTGTTTGTCAACACGTTGCTTAACTAATAACACTATAACTGCCAGCAGGTGCAATCTATCTATAGAAGCTAACAAGCAGCTCAAAAACTATCCAGTTTTCATCAAAATAAAGAAAAAAGGGGATAAATTAAGAAACTGTAGACAAGTCATCATAGCTAATTTACTCCGAAGTTAGACTTTTGTCCATGTAGCAGAACCAAGAAACTAACTATATCTAATTCTGACTTGTATAAGATAAGTACATACCCAACAACACCAACAAGGTTTGTCATGGTGTCATGAGTTGCTCGTCGAACCTCTCTGTTGTAATCCAGTAGCAGCTTCTTGTATTCAAATGCCTAACAGGAAGAACAGAGGAGTAAGGGCCACTTAAGTGAGTGATAACTAGCAATTATGCCACCGAAACCATTAAAAAAATATAGTAAGACACTCCGTACTTTCAACAATTCAACACTCTGATGGATGCACCTAACCTCTCATGGACTCATCTCTTCCAGAGCAGCAATATAAATGAGTGAGCATATGTTTTTTGATAACCACTATACAAGTGATCATATTTACAAATTCAAGTTGTATTCATCTTAAATAGAAATTTAAAATGAATTTTTAACTTAATTGATCTGGATCCTTTTTTCATTTTTTGGATAAGGTAAATAATTTTATTCACATATTGGGAAAGACTTTTGTATACAAAAAGTAGAGAATCTACATCATAACATGATTCTCTACAAAATAGACTCAATCATCAAGGAGTCTCAAGGGTGCACCAAAAAGCAATCAAAGACAAAAGGCTATCTCTCAAATGTATTAAACCATTTTCAGTCCCCTCAAATGCTCTTCTAGTTTTCTCCCTCAATACGACCCACATGAGCTAGCGAGCAACCTCCAATTGCCTGTCCTCTATGCAACACATCTCTGACAATACCTGACAATACCTGACATCACCCACTGTTGACCAAAACAGTTCAAGACCACCCTCCACAAAACCGACACCATCTCACAATGCAACAAAAGATGATCACCTTCTTCACCCGAACACTTGCACATATAACACCAACTAGCATAAGTAATATTCTCTTCGTAAGATTCTTAGCCATTAGAATCACTCCCCTCGTTAACATTCATGCAAAAAAAAAACTTCTTCCTCGGAACCCAAACCGTAACTGCAACTACTTCTGGTAAAATGATTTAACTGTGATGTTATCACTCCTCATCGCCGGCACCCGTCTCCTTGAATCCTCATTAGAGGAAACAATGATATGCTTTATAGTACCTCCTGCAACCTTTGAAACTCCTTGACTCCCAATCTTGTAGATTTCTACTAAACCTGAGATTGTGGATTCCCACTTGTTGAAGAGAGGCGTGAAGTTTGTGGGTCGAGGATTGTAAGTAAGTTTGATGTTTCCTCTTCTCTTATTCTTGTGTTGAATGAGTTCTCAGATGATAACGTGCTAGAATATAAATTTTGTTGTGTAAAGGAATGTAATAATCCTTCAAGTCTTGGTGATTAAGAGGTTAAAAAGGTGTTTGCTACTAGTGATGAGAAGATACATGTCCTAACTTATTAGATATAGCCATATTTCAGGACCAAAAACGGTTGAATTCTTCAAAATTTTGGAAGGACTCAATGCTAAATCTTACCACATTGAAATTTAACATTCCATCATTCAGTTTTAAAAGGTAAAATTTCTTCCTATGAGTTGCTTAAAAGCTGAAGGGAACAAGCATGAAACCCAAATATCGCAATCTTATACCATAGAGCACGTTCTTTAAAAGGAGCACCAAATGTGCAAAATCAATATAAGATATAGCATGGCCAATCGCCTAGAGATTTTCCTATTTGGGTATTGACTAGCATCAAGGAAAGAGAAGTGAGCATACCCATTGTGGGATTATCGGTATTATCTCCTTTGCAGTCTTTTGTTGGAATAATTGAGAAAGTGATGCCAATGCTTTTAGCTGTTAGAAAAAGAAGAATTTTAATGAGCCTTGTCAAATATGAAAAATAAAGAATCAGTGGCATATGGGAAGTTGAGCATATACAAAAATAAGCATAAAGTGTGATACTTAAAACCAGCTGTTCCTAGTTGCTTCTAATTGACATCTCTCATATTCTCCTAACTGGACATGATATCCATTCTATTCCAACAATGAATAATGAAATTACTTTAGTAGTAGGGTCCTTTCTGGCAAGCCTCTTGAGGTGTTGTGCCACTTCACTGTCAATATCCTGACAAAGAAAGTAATTAGGTCAGGCGTGAACACATAATTCTATGGTTGCCAGATGAATAGTAGTACCAAGAAAGGGGGAGAATCTTCAGTTGAGTCAACACGGGAACAACCCATATAGCCTCCAAATCCGACAGGCGTAGAACCTTGGGGCAGTAAAGAAGTAGCAAGACTGCAATACCAATATGACAAATATTACAAAAAAAAAAACACAAACACAAACAAAAACTGCAAGAAAGAATGAAAAAACAAAGAAAATAGACCTGCTGCTAGAGGGACGAGACTTGCTTCTAGCTCCATCTCCTTTCGGTCTCCCCATTATTCCGCCTCGGCTTCTGCCTTATTCAAGAAAAAAATTGATTACAGAGCGAACCCCGACTACAATTTATATGTTTGCCAAATTCACTGTTTTGCCTCTTCCAAATTTCAATCATAAACTTTTTTTCTATCTATTTATATTTATATTTTCACAACAAACAACCCTAATATATTTGTTATTAGACATAAAAAGTTGAATAATAATGCAGTTGTCTTAAAATATAAGCAATATAATATAATATAATATATAATCATATCATATCATATATATTTATATTTAAAAAAAACCCTAGGCCCGCCTACGTGGCGCCACCATAAACCAGGATCCCCTTTTAATTTATTTTATTTCCAAAACTAGCCTTCCTCTTTCATGAAAAGTTGCGACATTTTATGAAAAGTTGTGACCTTTCTGAAGGGTTGTAACTTTTCCGAAAGGTTGTAACTTTTTCCAAAGAGTTGTGACCATTCCGATAAAACACAATAAGCATTTGTTCACACTATCCTTTGTTGTCTATAAATAGAGGAATTTTCTCTTATTTAAGAACAACAAAAATTCTGAACTTCTTCTTCTTCTTCTGACAGTTAAATATTTGTGTAATTTGCTCCTATTGAGTGGCTCACTGACACCATTATTTTTGTATCAATACACTGGTATGCTTTTTACAGTGATTAATTTATGCTTATATTATTAATTATTATTTTTGAGTATATGCTTTAAAATTTGTTGTTTATGTTTCTGCAATGTTATTGTTATAAGTATAAGTATTTGTTAGTGTAGATTAACAAACATTAATTGAGTATTCAGGCAAGTTTTCTCTACTGGAAGTGTTGAAGGTATAATAAAAAAATCTCTTACAAATCTCTGATTTCTTCATCAACAACGTCATTCCTTCACATACAAGGATGAAAATTTTGTTCATTAAAAAATAATTTGAGAGTTAATAACTTTGCATCCCCATTTTTTTGGATTTTATATTGTAAGTTATCTATTTTTACTAAATTTTATCAATGAGTATTATGAGTACTTTAAGGATTGAAAGTTGATTGAAGTGTTAGTCAATTTTTTGAGGTATGTTATTTCAAAATATAGGAAGTTTTCTAGTTAGAATGATCTGTTATCATCATTTGATATCTAATAGTTTACTCCATTTAATGTATGTTTTTCTCGATGTTTTGTTGTCCACTTAAAATTGTATTGACATTTTTCGTTTGGTATGTATATGATCTCACTTGGACAAAACTTTCGTCCTTTTAATGTTTTTCTTTTTTCCTTCTCATTCGACTCTTTTAAATATTTTTTGTGTGAGTAATGACTATTTTCGGTAAGCTTAATTTGAAGAATATGAAAGAAAACCTACTATAAATAAAAGTAATATCTTAAGCTACAAAATATATGTCTATTAACATAGATTTGTTGGCCTTCATGTCCCAAGTCATTGTTGAGCATTTGAGTTATCTTGGTTAGACCCATTTTTAATATTTTAATGTTCGAAATATTTCTTTAACATGAGTCTAGAATCCAACATTTGATCTACTTGTACTTTCATAATGCAACAATTATACGTACATATTTCTGAAAAAGTCGTAAAGTTTCATTGATGAATCATTTAGAAAGGCATTCAGAGCAACAGTTTGATGAAGAATGAATTTCTAAAAGGGTCAACAATATTATTTTGTTGTTGTTTCAAATTTATTTTTATCCTTCTATAAATTTTGTTAGAGTAACAAAGTAACAATAACGAAAAGTGCTGAACGTTGGATCTCAGACAAGTAGATTGTCTCTAAAAAATTATTTATGTTGTTGTGGTGTACATTTATTCTAACCATAAAATTATCAGATTCTATATTTTTCATGTACAAAAAAATAGAAAACGTGATACATCATCGCTACATAAAAACATCACTCAATTTTAACAAGACAATTATATCAACAAACATATATTATGATAAATTATGTAAAAGATAAAAATGATTAGATATCAAGATATTTTTAATCATTCATTTAATATTTACAATTCTTGAGATATGTGATAATGTCAAATCATTTCATTTATGTTGAAATGTTCTTAAAACCTACTAAAATTCACTTTTTTTCTTTCTTATAATAGTCGATTATTGAAAAGGTTGTTCAAAAGCTTAGAAAGATTATCGCGCGGGTAAATTTCCTAGTATAATATAATATAATATAATATATATAATATATAATATTACCTTAAAAGCATGAACTCCTAACTTGAATGTTAAATTACTATAATATCCCTAACTTAAGTTGTGCCTTTTTTCGAATGAGTTGTGACTTTTCCGATAAGTTGTGACTTTTTTCAAAGGGTTGTGATTTTTCGATGAGTTGAGCCTTTTTCTATGAGTTGTGACTGTTCCGATAAGTTGTAATTTTTTTCAAAGGGTTGTGATTTTTCGATGAGTTGTGACTTTTCCAAAGAGTTGTGACTTATTTAATAGGTTGTGACTTGTCCGAAGGGTTGTGACTTCTCTGAAAGGTCATGACTTTTCAAATAAGACACAAAAAACACTTGTTCAACTACCCGACTATAAATAGAGGGGCTTCCTCTCATTTTTCAACAACAATTTTTTTTAATCTTCTTCTCTTCTTCTTCTTGTATTTTATAAAAGTTTCATGTGATTTATTGACGTTGAGTGAGTCCGACGTTTAGCGGAATATGAGGTACCACTATTCTGATGAAGTAAATCGCTCTATCCTAAGAAGGCATATTCCATAACCTCGAGTACTTAAGGTAAATAATTTTGATGATATAATAATTATATTTTTACTGAACATATACATTAGTATGTAATGTTTCATTATATGAAGTTAACATGATGTAGTCTAATTTCATTTGTTTTTGTTAATAATTTCTCTTGTGATGTAGATATATTCTTTTGAATAACTTTTTCCAAAATTACTAAACTTCTCAAGAGTTAGATAATTGTCACAATTTGTGTTTTTGATACTCAAGACAAAAAAATGACTTTATTTATCAATGCTACTTATATGATTTGGATTGTCACGAAGTTTGCTTCAAAATAGTTATTACTATATAAACATTGCACTTTTGTTTTACTTATTTACTATTTCTAAAAATTTCAGTATTTTACGTGAAGAAAAGTTCATATGACTTGTAATAATGCCAGTTAAAGTTTGTATTAGTTTAATTTTTATTATTTATTAAATATGTCACGAATATATTATAAAGCTAACAAGATCGTCTAACTTCAAAATATATTATTTTATAATGTTTTGAATTCTTTTTTTTTTAAACAACTTACAACAAATTTGAAAATATGTGGATATATATGAATCATTTAAAATTTATCATTTACAAAATAAAATTTATAATTAGTAATATTGAATAAACATTTTCATGTTGTCCCTACACTAAATTAAAATCTAATAACTATAAAAAATGGGAACATTAATTAAAAGTCCTATTTATTTATGTAAGTATGAAATTTATTAGCAACTTTGTTATTGCAATTCTTTAGTTATAATATTATAAATTCTCTTAGTTATTACTAATTATTGCCAACGTTATTCACACTCTTTTACATCCTTTAGTTATAATATTATGAATTCCCATAGTTATTACATTAATTATATCTATCTTTCATCTTTCCTTATATTAACCTTTGACCAATAATTTTTCATATTATTATATCACCCCTATATATGTTATAACAAGGGGTTGAAGTATATGAACTATAACTTTTTTGGATGTAAGATAGACATGTGATTATATATATGATTTCACAGATAGAATATATTCTTTAATTTTAACTTTTAGTTTTTTCGGTAAAAAAAAAAAAGAAACATTTCTCAGTTAACTATGGACAATCAGATAACTATCTTTGATTTATGTACACAGTTAATAGAGAAGTCAAATATGAGAGCCAACAACAAGAATGACATCTATTATGTTGTAACTTATAAAATAAAATAAATTTACAAAAATAGTTCTAAAAAAATACATCTAAATAGTTTAACGTGGAATACACCTTCAAAGCACATCTGGTTAGATGACAAGAAAAATGCATAATAAATATGGTCTATAAGATAATATTAGTAAGATACAACTAATTACATGATTGACTCTCATCAAATTGAAATAAATATATGCATTATTGCATTTAACTAATAAAATATTGCATTGACCATCTTCATTGGTTCGCGTAAATAAGAGATATATATGACGATCCAGATTGAACATTTACAAAAGAATCTGCAATATTATGTTGTGCAAAACTTATTATTCAAATCTTCACTTATATAAGCAATACTATTTACTATAACATATATTTTCTGAATTGGTAATCATGTGCAACATACGTGTTGAAAAACTAGTAAGAAATATAAACAAGATATATGGGGAGTAGAATCTAGAGATCCTCTTATTCAAATGTCTTCAAGTCTTTCAGTGTATCTTAGAACGGTGAATGAAAAACCTTATTTATAGGTTGAGAAATCACTCTAAAAGTCACTGTATTCAGTGTCATAATAAATACATACATTCTTATCCAAAAAGGTTCATAGAACCTAGGGAATACACATAGATTTAAGTATAAGTTTATGGATAAGCTCGAGAAAATTAAATGAAAGGTGTCAATTAAGTTTGAGTTTTGTTTTTGGTGACACTTTGACCAAGAAATGGTCAAATCCACTTTAAAATGTAATTAAGTAAATCTGGGACCAAATTAACATTTTCAAAACTTTCTAATCTTTTATAAAATACAAAAAAACACTTCATTTTTCAACTTTTATAATTCTATCCAAACCATTTTAAAAAAAGTAAAAGAAAATAGAATTTTCTCTTCTTCTTCTCCCAACGTTCTCTTCTCTCTTCTCTTCTTCTTCTTCCTTACAAAATCCGAAAATCCTACTATCAACACAAATATTCTCCCCATTATCTTATCTTTCTCCTCATCTCCGGCCGTGATTCTCTCCTCTTTCTGAACTGAAGATCGTGTTCGACTTAAAATGGGTAAGTCATTTTTTTGAAAGATTTTACAATTTCGAAGAACACACTCTTGATACTAAGTTCTTTTCTTGGGTTAATGAACAAGAAATCGCTCTATAGATGTGAAAATTGAATAATGGTGTATGGTACCTATTATTTTTGTTTTTAAAAGAAAATCGACAAATCCAAAAAAACCCTAACTTTTAGGAAATGTATATGTGAAGAGTCATTTTTGTTGTTGTTCAGTGAAGAGTCATTTTTATTGCTTTTGTTCTTCTTTTTGTGACCATTTTGATCATATGATTGTAGAAATTTAGTTTTGTTCAGTTGTCCAACATTTTGTTCATCTTGTGTCGTATGTTGCAACATATTAGTGATATGTTGGTACATATTTCATTCAATGTAATCCCTTGGATGCAGCTGCATCCTCATTTAGTGTAATCCCTTTTGTTTTCCCTTGGGGTGGCATGTTTCGCCCTGCAACTTTAGGTCTGGTCATGTCTGTAAAACATTGGGAAAAAGTTAGTAAATATTCATATTAAAGCACAGAAAGCTTGCTGCAGACAGACTCACCGATCAACTCGACGAGTCGTCTAATCTCTTTGGCGAGCTAAGTTAGGTTCGCCTAAAGGATTGACTTAATATTCTCAGCAAGTTGGCGATGGGCGGTCACTTTCGGCGATTTGCCGATAGCTTTCGGTGAGCCAGGGCTAGCCTACGGAAAGTTCCAGTGCAGTAAGGGTTCATGGGTGCAGACAAAGGGTGAAACAAAAGACGATCAACGAGTCGTCAAGTGCCTTTTGCGACATCAAGTGTCTCACAGAAAGTTACAGTAGCCAACAACACATACAACTTGAAATTAAAGGCGATGTGGGATATTAGGCGAACCGCTAGTGATTTGGCGAGCTCGATCCAGCTCGCCAAACGATCCAACGTGCTTGTTTTCAACCCCACTTCTCAATTTCAACCCCGCGACCCCCGAAATCAAAATCGAAACATGCACTAGGTAAATTAAGTTCAGAACCATAGCACCCATTACCTCGGGATATTTAGATTTTTCCCGGTTTTAACAAATTTGGCCATTTGACGACTTTTGCCCTTAAGAATGGTGTCACCCACTCTATCATTGTGCAATTTACGTCATTTGGCACAAATACAGGATACTCAGACTTCACCCTACCAATCTAACCAACATGCAAGCATACCCCATAAGATTTTACTCAATTTAAGACACAAATTTACGGGCATTCGATGATCAAAACAATACGGGCAAGATTGTCAAGTTTAAAAATAGGCATATTCGAAACAACTAAGATCAGAGGGGCCAACACACATCACTAAGATAAGACCATTTGCGAATGAGTACAAAATGCGATAAAAATAAACATGGGATTCAGAAAACCAACATCTTATGCTGAATAATATAAATTTGAGATGCTAGGCGGCAAAGTTTTCCAACCTCGAGCACAAATCAACAACCAAAATACTTATGGAATGCAAGAATGGTGAAAATACTAAATTGGTGCAAGTTTGTGAACTTTAAAAGCAAGGGAAGGTGAAGAGTTTGAAATTCTAAACCCTTTGGCCATATATAACCGTCCAGTTCGCATCCATTCAGCGACATTAGTACTGCTCGCCGATCTACTCGGTCACGCGCCGAGTGGTCACTTACCTCGCCGAGTTTGACAGGACCTTCATTTAAAGTGAGGGTCCGAACGACGGTTTACATTGGGATCGCTGACATAGGCGGCGATTCGCTGATTGGAAGTTTTAGCTCGCCAAACGCAATTTCCATACACTTTCCACACTTTAACATGTACATTCAACACACCATTATTTCTAAAATAACAATTTTAAGCATTAAAGGGTTTTGGGTTGCCTCCCAAATAAAACCTTAGTTAACGTCGTGGCATGACGCACGTTCATGCTCAAGTTCCACTAGTGTGGTTGCCTCAATTTCATCAGGCAACCCCTTTTTCGGATCTTTATAGCGCTTATTTAGCACTTTGTCCATTTGGGACCCTAATAGCTGAATGAGCATGGCATGGGAGATTGACATCTGGTTCAACAACAATACATTCTCCCTGAGTTCCTCCAATACCCTGTCCTGCGTTTTGGTTTTCCGGAGAAGGAGCGTGAGCATTTCTTCAGTTTGTCCATCCCCCTTATTCTTTGATTTTCTTCGCTCATGGGGAGGGACATAGCAGTCTTTCTTGATGCACTGGATGTCAAGCTCTCTAACCTTTTTGGCCAACTCATCCATCTGCGTCATCAATGCGGTCATCATGAAGTCCTTTTCTACTTCTTGGTTTTTCTTGCCCATGTGATCAAGCAGTTGGACTGCTATGCATATGGCTGTTTTGAAATGCCACTCGGAATGAGTTGATCTGCCAACACCTTGTTTCCGAGACCAAGACTTCTGTAGAAACAGTCAAGGAGGACTATATTGGGAATTTCATGACTTGGGCATTGAGTTATCAGTTCTTTATACCTTGCCCATGTCTTATGGATCCGTTCACCTTCCAATTGTTTGACGGTTAGGATGCGATCCCTGAACAACATTACTTCCAATGGAGGAAACTCCATTAGCTCGTGAGTACTGCTCGACCTACTCACCTCCTGTGTTTCGCAGCCCAAACCAACAAAACAAGACTAAAAATTAAGTTAGTAAACTACGACTAAGAAGAACAAAATTTTTACTAAACTACCAATTCTCAACTAACACCACTCCCCGACAACGGCGCCATTTTGATGTTCGATGTAATCAACTGACACTATTTCGGTTCAAGTGCCAACGCTCGCGTGTAGTGATATAACCCAACCAAGGGTTGGGATCGTTCCCATATGGAGTGGTTTCAAGAATTAATAGAAAAGTAAAAGCAAGTTCTAATTAGTCATAGCTATAAATATTAACGAATAAAAACATACTAAATCAAGGGGTGACACACGCGTCAATTATCAATGAGGGGTTTGTATTAATTAACAACTAAAAAGAGCAAAATTATAAGTAAACGAGATATGGAGATGGGATTCTTGGGATGTGATAGGAATACAGGATAAACTAGACTATCGGGTACATGCTTTTGATAGTAAACTGTTGAACATTTGTGACTAGGCTAGACTATAGTGGGGGTAAATTCTCTCTCGAGCAACTTACCCCGAATCAACTCGGTTTCTCTTAAACACCGAGTTGCCGTATTAAGCACATCCTCCGCCTTAGCCCATTCATTCTCTAGAGCTGAATGTGTGGGAGAAGGACTAGGATTCACTCTCTCGAGCTGAACCCATGTCGAACCAATACCACTGGCTATCAATTTAGTAGTTTTAGTTTTACGACCTCTCTCTCGAGCAAGCCAAAAACACTAAGATGAAATCGTATTTGCAACTATAATCTCATTAAGTTCATACACAACTACTAAATGAAATCACATTTAAACAACAAATAAACCATCAACAAGCAAGACCCAATAGATAATTTAGCCCATATTCACAAAATCACACCCAAAGAATTGGGGTTTTAGATGTAAAAGAGATAAAAGTTGATACCAATATCAGTTTCCATCAACTAGGTATGAAGAATTTAGTCTTAAAACACGTCAAGAGTGAAGAATCTTCCAGACCCACGTCCAATTTCTTGGAGTTGAAACCCTTTGAATTTTCAAGGTCTTAGAACAAAGTCTCCAAAACCCTTTAAAACTTAAACTCTCTCAAAAACTGTAAAAAGTTCGAATAATAGAAGTGATACTAAGTTAGAAATTTAAAACAAGTATTTGTAGTGTTTGAAAATTTATGCTGCGAAGGACCATTCGGCGCAGTTAGTTGGGATTGCCGATACATTTGGCGATCCGCCTTTTGGTCGATTTCATCGCCTTCCTGCTTTTGTCTTTAGCATTCTCGCATTTTGAGGCAATGGGCGATAAAAGTACTGCTTCACGGAATTGCTCGGTGACGCGCCGACTGCTCCTCTTCATCGCAGACTTGACCTTCTCCTTCAGGGCTCAACACACTGGAACAAAATGGATCTCCAGGCCGATCGGTGACTCGCCAATAGGGCTCAGCGATCTTCAGGCCTTCATTTCTTCGTTCTTTTCATCCACCTTGTTCCTTCTTGCCAAGTAGTGTCCATGCTTTGCCTCAAACTCCAAATACCTGAAACTTAAGGATTTACATAAGATATTGAGACAAATATGCATTTGAGGACACTAATTCTATCAAAATATAGCCCTAAATGAGTCCAATTTGTGGACTTATCATTATTTCATCAAATAGAGCGACCATGGGAAATTCTCTTTCAACATCAAACATAACATTCACCGACTCCGCGATGTTTGACGTCATAATGTTATATCTACACAACAAAAAATAAAAATCAATCAAAACACATAAAATTACAATAAACTCAAATGAGATAGTATATACGATAATGTACCTATTTCCCGGGCATAATGCCCTGCTCCATGTGTGGAATCCAATATGTTCAAGAGTTTCAGCCGCCTTTGGTACCAAATCTCTTATTTGATTGAAATGGTCATTGAACTCACATCTATCGTACGCCTTTGCTGCTTATATAAAAATAGGACACTACCTTTGAATTGTGAAAGTTATTTAGAATATTTTCCCCAAGGTGTCTCATGCAACAACCATAATGAGATGCAGGGTAGATAGTCGAAACCATCTTTCAAATACTTGGATGCCTATTAGAAATAATGCACAACTCATCAGTATCATCTACAGAGCTTCTCATATATTGAAAAAAATATTCATATGAGGCATCGCATTTCTTGTCCACAACACAAAAAGCCACTGACAATATATGATTCTCAGCATTTTGTGCCACCGCCGATAGCAAAACTCCTTCATACTTGCTCCTCAGGAATGTCCCATCAATGACTATTACTTTTCTCATTTCTTGAAAATCAATTATCCAAGCGGCATATGATACAAAGAAGTACTTGAACCTCCCGTTTTCATCGAGCGACAATGTCGTCTTGCTTCTTGGATTTGCAACTTCAAGCATATAACAGTACGCATTAAGCACTGCATACCCGTGCTTATGTGTTCCCCTAACCGAAGACTTAGAATGCTCCATGCCCTTATAAATCTTCCAATAGCTTACTTACAAACCAATTTTGTGCGGAGTTGATTTGACATGTCTCCTGTGGATGGACCTTTACCATTGGGAAACCTATTTTCAAAGTACTTACCTATGACTTTTGTCGTGGCATGCGGATTATGGCTCGTAAGATGCTCTGAACCACATATATGGTACTTTTCATAGATTCTAATGACAAACCTGTCGCTACTTGTAAATTTCACAGCCCTCAGCCACCAACTGCACTCCGGATATGAACATTTAAAAGAAAACACATTACGAGAATTGATCACCTTTTTCAGTCTAAAATCTTTTTCAAGCAAGCAATTTTCAATGAATTTGCTAGTTCTTCCTTGTTCTCGAATGTCATTCCCTTATAAAAACTAATTTCATCATCTCGAACATTACTCACATGTGATGATTGAGAAGAAGCTGGATTCTTGCTACCAATAATAGATGTAGGAGGATTATTGCTCTCAAGGTCCGGCACTTCATCTTTTCCAATTTCATCATCGTGATTATTCATGTCCACAACATCAAATTCATCATTAAACATATCATGTTGGTCTTCTTCTTGCTTATGATCCTCCTCGATAGGAATTTCAACCACGTAGACTCTTAATATGGGCCTCACTACTCCTCCCAAATAAACAAGTAAACTAGGCTGATAAGTTATTTTAAAAGGTAGACCTTCTCATTATGAAAAAAATGGGAATGTAACTCATGACAACATTTTTCGGTTGACAATGGAGTCCACATATTTGGATGACTAAATTCACAAAATTATCATACAAAATATTTCTTTCGATAGTCATCCCTATCGCCCTTTCCCTTTCTTACCATCCTTCTAATGCCAAATATATCGATTTTTCTTCTCGATCCATTCACCACGACAATCAATCCTTACAAATAATCCCTTAATTTATTGTACCTAAAGAAATTAATTAAAAAAATAATTAGTACTAATGAAGAAAGTTATTCAAAAAACAATTAGTACTAATATATATGTATGTTATATGTTGCCACATATGATTATTCTGTTGGAACATGTAAGTG
The DNA here is from genome assembly GCA_036250505.1 of Solanum acaule. NCBI lineage: Eukaryota > Viridiplantae > Streptophyta > Magnoliopsida > Solanales > Solanaceae > Solanum > Solanum acaule. The sequence continues at coordinate 4,113 of JAJOOR010018410.1, read as the reverse complement.
ACATGTTCCAACACATGACTATTTTGTTGCGACAAGTCATATGTTGCTACATATAACTATTCTGTTGCGACACATAAATCACATGTTGTAACAAAATGTGTAAGTTATATGTTGCAACATATGACTATTCTGTTACGACATGTAAGTCATATATTGCTACATATAGCTATTATGCTGTGACAAATAAATCACATATTGGTACACATTAAGTTATATGTTGCAACATATGACTATTCTGTTGCGACATGTAAGTCATATATTGCTACATATAACTATTCTGTTGTGACAAATAAATCACATGTTGGTACACATTAAGTTATATGTTGCAACATATGACTATTATGTTGTGACATGTAAGTCATATGTTGCCACATATAACTATTCTGTTGCGACACATAAATCACATGTTGTAACAAAATGTGTAAGTTATATGTTGCAACATTTGACTATTCTGTTGCGACATGTAAGTCATATGTTGCTACATATAACTATTCTGTTGTGACATATAAATCACATGTTTCAACATATGGCTATTCTGTTACGACATGTAAGAGCCCGTTTGGATTGGCTTAAAAGTCGGTCAAATCTACTTTTAAGTCAGGTTTTGACTTCTGAAAGTGTTTGACAAATATAAAAAATGACTTAAAATAAGTTACTAAGTGTTTGTCAAGGTAAAAAATGACTTAAAATAAGTTAGAAACTAAAAGTAGGTCTCCCTCTACTTTTTATTTTTTGACTTAAAAGTCATTTCAGTTTGACTTTTTATTTTTGACTTAAAAGCTACATTTTTAAGCCAATCCAAACGGGATCTAAGTCATATGTTGCTACATATAACTATTATGTTGCGGCACATAAATCATATCTTGCAACATGTGTAAGTTATATGTTGCAACTTGTGTAAGTTATATATGTTGCAACATATTTCTATATTGAAATAACATTTCTGTTGCAACACAAGAATATAATCTGTTCCAATAGTCAACTGCTGCAACATATATAGCCATAAATTGGAAACGCGAATGCAAAATATTAAAAATTTGCAGGTTATACCCAGATGATAATGAATGGTTCAAAGAACTATTAATCTTTACTTACCAAACAATGGTGTGTGAACACAATCACTTATGAAGTAATTCTAATTAATACATAACGAAATCTTGTCCACTGATTAGCTAAATCTGATTCAAGAAGAAAAAAAGAAGAAGAAGAAGCATAAGGACTACGGCGGCAAGAAGAAGCACAATGACTACAACCAAGACCAATAATGTACGAACAAGAAAAAGAAGAAGAGGATGAAGAGAACGGGAAGAAAGGCAAGCAAGCAAGAATGAAGCAGAAGAAGATGAAGAGGAGGAATATAACGGGAGATGGGGGGAAATCTGGTCCGCTTGCTGGCTTCCCTCCAGTTTTGATTAAATTAGGGTTTAGTCATTTACCCTTTTAATTCTCATTTAATACAATGGACCAAACTTCCAACTTAGAAACTTGAGGCCAACTCCACAATCCTTAATTACATAATTATCACCTACACTCAATAATTAAAACTTATGTCACCGCCATTTTATTTTGACACTTTTTTGTCACCTTTAATTTAAAGTCCCGATAAACTCAATATACAATCCATTTAGTTCAATGGATTTATAACACTCCCCTAGGATGTCCATAGATAATGTGTCTCGTTAAAATCTTACTAGGAAAAACCCTGTGGGAAAAATGCCTAGTGAAGGAAAAAGAGTACACACATCTCATAATACGCCCTGAGTGCTACCTCATTAAAAACCTTACCAGGTTAACCCAATAGGGACAAAACCATGGTTAAGGAAAAAAGTACAACGGATATTTCACTCCCCCTGATGAAAGCTTAACTTGATATCTCGGAGATGTCACATTTCAATCTTATAGCTCAACTTCTCAAATGTTTATGTTGGCAATGCATTAGTGAATAAATCTGTAAGATTATCACTTTTACAAATCTTTTGAACTTCTATCTCACCATTTTGTTAAAATCATGTGTGAAGAAGAAATTTGGTGAAATGTATTATGTGCAATCTTCTTTGATGTATTCTTCCTTCAATCGAGGTATACATGCATCATTATCTTCTTACATGGTGGCTGTAATATCTCTTTTCAAAGAAAAATCACACAGTTCTCGATATCTATATAATCAATAATCTGTATGTGCACCAATTGCACTAATACATGATATTTTTCAATCATTGTCATGAGATCGGAATTGATCTTTCTTTATGTTAAGAAATCTCACAACCATTGGGGTACTCAACAGAATTGCTTTAAGACCTTTTAAATCCTTCAAGGACTTTCCATATAACTTTCATTGTTTACCTAGACATGACAATCATTCATTACACATATTCAAGTATTTCATATATTGCTAGACTGAAACAAGCCTTATTGCATCCACCACAGGATAATATATCGCCATTTAATAATGTCAGGACTTTTGCGAAAAACCCTGTATTCCCAAAGGCACATACCGTACTTTATATCTTATGGTTATACTTTCTCACAATGATTTATTTGTACCCCACCGACTATATCTTGATCTATGGATTATAAGTCCAAAACATCACTTTTCAAAGTGAAACATAATATACTTGAATTGTGCATTTCATTTGGCCAATCATTTATTTGTCCACATTATATGACAACTTTGAATTCAAGATCCTCACCATCATATGTAGCATTAAACTCTACTTCATATCAAAAATATCGTCGACGGTCTTTTGACTCAATTCCAATACGATATAACTTATCGAGATCTCTTCATTTTTCATCATTCTAGGTACCTGAACCTTTGCCAAGGTTTAATGAAGTGTTATGTCATCGTGCTCTTTTTAAAACACTTGCCTCATTATCATGACCATCTTGATCATTTGATCCTCTCTTTCCTTAAGAAATTTTTCATTTGGAATCGATTGGTCTATCATGCTTCAGGCATACCATAGACTATGTCCTTTAAGAACTTCTCATTAAAGCATTTGCAACTGAATTATAACATAGGGTCAACAAATTCATCTGGCAAATAATTTGCAACATCATGCAAATGAATTATCTTTTGAACTTCAAGTTCACATTTTTTAATGAGGATCTAGATAATTCATCTCATAATTTTCAACTGTCAATCATCTCTCCTTAATATTAGAAAATCTAAGATGCACTCCAACCTTATTTGGGGATCCATCTTTGTGCGTGGTGGAGCAATTAAATCAAATAATGTACATTCAAACTTTAGATGGAAATTATTTGGTTCCTAACCCTGAACCTGTCACGACCCAGGGGTATCCCTAGATGTAACATGGCGTATAGAACCCTGAAGGACTCCATATAAGCCACTTAGTCCTCATAACATAAAAAATAGAATAATAAGAGTAAAACACATTTCACGTCCAAATTTTTAATTAACGAAAGCGGAAGTCTAGACATTAAGTCTCATCATAGCCATCTATTACAATGTTTGAATGAAATAGGTCATAGCCCATACAACATGTAAAAAAAAAGGAAATACATGGAGGGAACTACAACATAGAAAAAAAAGGTCGTCCTCGAACCATGAGGACACACCAACAAGCTCGGAAGATACTCAAGTCCAAGCTCTAGCCACTAGAATGATGACCTCGAGAATCAAACCCTTACACTTGGGGGAAAATGTAGGAAAAATAGGTGTTAGTACAAAAATGCACTAAGTATGATAGTCATGCATAAAAACATTGAAAACATGCAAAAAGGGACATTTCATTTGAAAGTATGCAATTTACCAAGTTTAAATATCATCATAACGAGATTAGAAAAGCATATAAGTCATAAACATAGTCAACATAGTCATCATCATCTTTAAAACCTTGAAAACTCATATAAAAGCTTCTTGAGTAACCATAGTTCATAATTCATATTCTTGTTCTTGTTGTTGTTTGAATAAGCCTTAACTGACATGAGACCATGTGAGCTATACATGGTCCCCCGGTGTTACCCACACCCAAAATGGATGTTCTACGTGCCTAAGGTAGAACAATACTTTTAGCTTAGGTGGATTCACTAGCTAAATAACCTATGGGGGGGGGGGGGGCATAGTTTATTGGATAAGGAGATTGCTAC
>JAJOOR010018409.1:0-30802 GCA_036250505.1 Solanum acaule | reverse complement strand
TATATGAATCGATATTATTCCATTTCGAATCCTTCCTGATACCTAACAAGGAAAATCTCTAATTTGGATCCCAAATTGACGGGTTAGTGTGAGCTTATCCATGCAGTTATGTACTCTTTGAATAGGAATCCATTTTCTGAAAGATTTTGGATTTCGTACTTTGGCGGGTGTCTAATATCCTTTCGATGACTTATGTTGAAGGGATATCTATCTAATTTGATCGATTGCATAATGCCCGTGGTAGCAACAGAATCGGGGAAAGTATACAGAAAATACAGCTCTTTTCTATTATATTAGTATTTTCTATTATATTAGATATATTAGACTATTATATCAGATTAGTATTAGTTAATGATCCTGACTTAGTGAGTCCTTTCTTCCGCAATGAAATGTTGGCACTAGTCCTACATTTTGTCTTTGTGGACCGAGGAGAAAGGGGGCTCGGCGGGAAGAGGAGTGTACCATGAGATAAGCGAGGAGGTAAATCTATTTCAAATATACAACATGAATTCTGGCAATGTAGTTGGACTCTCATGTCGATCCGAATGAATCATCCTTTCCACAGAGGTAAATCTTTGTTTGCTAGGAAAGAGGATATCAAGTTCCAAATTCTGTCTCGGTAGGGCATGTATTTCTATTACTATGAAATTCATAAATGAAGTAGTTATGGTAAGGTTACCATTATCCTTTTTGTAGTGAAGAATATTGTATGTATTCCTAAGAAAAGGAATTTGTCCATTTTTGGGGGTCTCAAAGGGCATGGAAACACATAAGAACTCTTGAATGGAAAAGAGATGTAACTCTAGTTTCTTCAGAATCAGTAATCAATCCTATTTATGATAAGGGAAGTTGATAATTGAATGTGATTTTGACCATTATAATCATATCCGTAGTAGTACCAAAAAGGCCTAACTCCAAGTTGTTCAAGAATAATGGTATTGAGTTTCTTGACCCTTTGACTTAGGATTAGTCATTTCTATTTCTCGATGGGACGGGGAAGGGATATAACTCAGCGGTATAGTGTCACCTTAACATGGTTGAAGTCATCAGTAAGGGCTTGATTATCCCCAAGTCCAATATGAGTTTTTCTAGTAGGATTTGCTCCCACGCCGTCGTTCAATGAGAATGGATAAGAGGCTCATGGGATTGACATGAGCGGGCAGGTATGACTTATTTCTGGGAGCGAACTCCGGGTAAATATGAAGCGCATGGATACAAGTTATGCCTTGGAATGAAAGACAATTCCAAATCTGCTTTGTCTACAAACAAGGAAGCTATAAGTAATGCAACTTTGAATCTCATGTAGAATTCGATCCTAGCTCAGGACGAATGATGACAGCATGCTTAACACATGCAGGCTCGATAGGAAATATGGGAAACGTGCTTCCAATGGCGGATGGGTGAGTAACGTGTAAGTAGGGGTGTGTGTGGTTCAGTTTGGATCGGTTATTGGTTAAAACCAAAACCAAACCAATCTAGTCATTTTTTAAAACTTCTGAAACCAAACCAAATGAAAAAACTAACCATCAGTTAGGTTATTTTCGGTTTGGTTTGGTTTTTCTAGTTTTTTTTTATTTGAAAATAATAATTTTTTTGAGGACATACGTATTTTGATAGACACAAACATCTAGTACGTGAAAAATCCACAAAAAAGCTATTGTTGGTTCAATTAAGCAATTAAGCACTACTATAGTTATCATAACAAAAACGAAGTGATCCAATTAAGAGAGAGTGTGACTATATTATGTGAGGTAAGATAGGTAAATACTAAAGTAATGGATTTTGATAGACTTGAACTTAGGATTGTAATAGTTGGGCTAAAATTTAAGTGTTGGGCTTGAGAAAATGGTTAAGTTAAAGACTTAAGTTGATTAAAATTTAACAAAATATTATATTTTATATATGAATAATATGTAAATAATTATAAATTTATATATCTAATTTATCGGTTCGATTTGGTTATTTTTGCGGTTGGTTTTTAGTAAAACCAAACCAGATAGTGTCAATTTTCAAAATTTAAAGTCAAACCTAACCAAACAAAACCAAATATCAAGTTTTTAATCGGTTTTGTTCGGATTGCGGTTTGATTTGACTTTTTAACTATAACCATGAACAACCCTACGCATATGAACCTACCCATGGAAGGGGAACTACAGCTAGAAACAGTTGCTAATACCCCATAGGCTGAGGAGCAAAAGGAGGAATCCGCTCAAGGAGGGGCTCATGTGTGATTAGCTAGTTAGTGAGGTAATAACTTACCAAGGTGATTAGCAGTAGCTGGTACGGGAGGATGATCAGCCATACTAGGACTAAGACACAACCTAGACTCCTACGGGAGGCAAAAGTGGGGAATTTTCCGCAATGGGCGAAAGACTGATGGAGCAATGTTGCATGGAGGTAGAAGTCCCACTGGTCATTAACTTCTTTTCCCAGAGAAGAAGAAATGAAAGTATCTGGGGAATAAACATCGACTAACTCTATGCCAGCAGCCGCGGTAATATAGAGGATGCAAGCACTATCTGAAATGATTGTGTATAAAATATATGTAGGTGGCTTTTTAAGTCTGCCGGCAAATCCCAGGGCTCAACCCTGGACAAGGGGTGAAAACTACCAAGATGGAGTATGGTAGGGGTAGAGGGAATTTCTATTGGAGCGGTGAAATTCATAGAGATCAGAAAGAACACCAATAACAAAAGCACTCAGCTGGGCTGACACTGACTTTGAGAGACAAAAGCTAGGGGAGCAAATGGGATTAGATACTCTAGTATTCCTTGTCATAAACGATGTATACTAGGCATTGTGTGTATCGACCCATCTAGTAATATAGATAACACGTTAAGTATCCCGTCTAGGGAGCACATTCATAAGAATGAAACTCAAAGGAATTTACAAGGGGCTACACAAACAGTGGAGCATGTGGTTTAATTCTATGCAAAGTGAAGAACCTTACCAAGGCTTGACATGCTGCATTTTCTCTTGAAAGATAAGGTTCCTTCAGGATAACAGACACAGGTGGTGCATGGATATCACAGCTCGTGCCGTAAGGTGTTGTCCTAAGTCCTGTAACGATCGCAAACCTCATGTTTAGTTGCCATCTTTGAGTTTGGAAACTTGAACAGACTGCCAGTGATAAGTCAAAGGAAAGGTAAGTATGATTTCAAGGCATCATGCCCATTATATCCTGGGTGAGACATGTGCTAAAATGGCTGGCACAAAGGGTCATGATACCACGGGAGTGAGATAACCCCAAAAATCCATCCTCAATTCAAATTGCAAGTTGCATTTCACCTACATGAAGTCGAAATCGCTATTAATCGTCGTTCACCCATACGATGGTAAATTCATTTATGGGCCTTGTACATACCGATCATCACAATATGGAAGATGGCCATCCCCGAAGTGGTTACCTTAATTTGACGGAGGGGGATGCCAAAGATAGGGTTAGTGACTGGAGTGAAATCGCAACAAGATAGCCATATTGGAAGGTGTGGCTGGATCACCTCATTTTTGGGGATAGCTAATGCTTGTTGGGTATTTTGGTTTGACACAACTTCATACCCCAAAAAAAAAACGGAGCTACGTATGAGTTAAACTTGGAGATGAAAGTATTATTTCCTTTCTAGATGGTGAAGTAAGACCAAGATCACGAGCTTATTATCCTAGGTCGAAACAAGTTGATAACCCCTTTTTTACGTCCCTATATTCCCCCCTGTGTGGGAACATTGAGGCAAAAAAAGGAATGAGAGGGGTGAGATTTCTCTCTCTTTTGGCATAGCGGCCCACAGTGAAAGGCTCACACGATGGGCTATTATCTCATTGGTAAATTGCTCCCATGATAATTGTGTCATTGTGCCTGGGCTATGAGGGCTCTGAGCCACATGGATAGTTCAATGTTCTCATCAGCGCTTGACCTTGAGATGTGGATAATCCAAGACACATTAGCATGGAGTAATCCTCTTGTTCGAACCGGGGTTTGAAACCAAACTACTCCTCAGGAGGATAGATGGGTCAATTTTGTGAGATACAATGTAAATCAAATTTCAATTCACTCATGGGATCCAAGCGTTCCGACGGGGCTCTGTGGCTCCTCTCTTCTTGAAAATCTATACATATCTTATCAGTGTATGTACAGTTATATCTTGAGCACAGGATTAGGTTTAGCCTCAATGAGAAAATAAAATGGAGCACCTAACAACACATCTTCACATACCAAGAACTATGAGATCACCCCTTTCATTCTGGGGTGACGGAGGGGTCGTACCATTCGAGCCATTTTTTTCTTGAGTCGAAATCAAAATGGGAGTAGGTTTGAAAAAAGATCTTAGAGTTTCTAGAATTGGGCCAGGAGGGTCTCTTAATGCCTTTTTTTCTTCTCATTAGAGTTATTTCACAAAGACTTGCTAGGGTAAGGAAGAAGGAGGGAACAAGCACACTTGGAGAGCATAGTACAACGGGGAGTTATATGTTGCGTTCAGGAAGAATGAATTGCTCCCAAAAAAGAATCTATTAATTCTCTCCCAATTGGTTAGACTGTAGGTTTGATGATTTACTTCACGTTGGAGGTCTCTGGTTCAAGTCCAAGATATCCCACTTACTCTAGGGAAAAGAATAGAAGAAGCATCTAACTACTTGATGAATGCTTCACTTGGCGTGGGGATATAGCTCAGTTGGTAGAGCTCTACTCTGGCAATTGGGTCGTTACGATTATGGGTTGGATGTCTAATTGTCCAGAGTAATGATAGTATCTTGTACCTAAACCGGTGGCTCACTTTTTCTAATTAATTAGGAAGAGGACCAAAACGTGCCACTAAAATACTTTACTGAGACAAAGATGGGCTATCAAGAACGCAGAGGAGGTAGGATGGGTAGTTGTTCAGATCTAGTATGGATCATACATGGATGGTAGTTGGATTTGGCGGCCTCCCAGGGTTCTCTCATCTGAGGTCTCTGGGGAAGAGGATCAAGTTGTCCCTTGTAAACAACTTGATGCACTATCTCCATTCAACCCTTTGAGCTAAATGTGGCAAAAGAAAAGGAAGGAAAAATCCATGGACCGACCCTATCATCTCCACCCGGTAGGAACTACAAGATCACCCCAAGGATCCCTTTGGCTTCTAGGGGTCACAGATCGACCATATAGCCCTGTTCAACAAGTGGAACGCATTGGCTATCTGCTCTCGGGTTGGGCAGTTAGGGTCGGAGAAGGGTAACGACTCATTCTTAAAAATAGCATTATTAAGACCAAAGAGTCGGGTGAGAAGGGGGAAGCTCTCCGTTCTTGGTTCTCCTGTAGTTGGATCCTTTGGAACCACAAGAATCTTAGTTAGAATGGGATTCCAACTTAGCACCTTTTGAGTGAGATTTTGAGAAGAGTTGCTCTTTGGAGAACACAGTACGATGAAAGTTCTAAGCTGAGTTAGGGGGAGTTATTGTCTATCGTTGGCCTCTATGGTAAAATCAGTCGGGGGACCTGAGAGGTGGTTGTTTACCTGTGGAAAATGTTAGTGGTTTGAGTCGAATTATCTCCAACTCATGAACTTATCTGATACAAAGCTTTATGATAACACTCAATTTTTTTGATTCGGCAGTTCAATCTATGATTTATCATTCATAGACGTTGATAAGATCCATCCATTTAACAACACCTTAGTATGGCAAAGCCTTAAAAGTGAAGGGTGAGGTTCAAACGTGGAAAGGCTTACGGTGGATACCTAGGCACCCAGAGATGAGGAAGGGCATAGTAATCGATGAAATTTTTCGGGGAGTTAAAAATAAGCATAGATCTGGATATTCTCGAATAGGGCAACCTTTCGAATTGTTGTTAAATCCATGGCTAGGAAAGATACAACCTGGCAAACTAAAACATCTAAGTATCCAGAAGAAAATAAAGCAAAAGTAATTCTTGTAGTAGCATCGAGTGAAATGGGAACAACCTAAACTGTGAAAACGGAGTTGTGGGAGAACAATACAAGTGTCGTGAGGTGAAGCAGCCTAAATGTTGCACCCTAGATGGCAAAAGTCCAGTAGCTGAAAACATCACTAGCTTACACTTTGACCCAAGTAGCATGGGCACATGGAATCCGTGTAAAGTAGCAATGACCACCTTGCAAGGTTAAATACTCATGGGTGACCGATAGCAAAGTAGTACTATGAGGGAAGGGTGAAAAGAACCCCCATCGTGAAGTGCAATAGAACATGAAACTATAAGCTCCCAAGGAGTGGGAGGACCAAGGGCTCTGAATGCGTGCCTATTGAAGAATGAGTCGACGACTCATAAGTAGTGGCTTGGTTAAGAGAACCCACTAGAGCCGTAGCAAAAACGAGTATTCATAGAGAAATTGTCACTGCTTATGGACCCAAACCTGGGTGATCTATCCATGACAATGATGAAGCTTGGGTGAAACTAAGTGGAGGTTCGAACTGACTGATATTGAAGAATTAGCGAATGAGTTATGGTTAGGGGTGAAATGCCACTCGAACCCAGAGCTAGCTGGTTCTCCCCGAATAGTTTTGAGGCACAACCGTTTATTGGACATCTAGAGGTAGAGCACTGTTTCAGTGGGGCCGCGAGAGCGGTACCAAATTGAGATAAACTCTAAATACTAGATATGACCTCAAAATAACAGGGGTCAAGGTCAGCTAGTGAGCCAATGGGGGATAAGCTTCATCGTCGAGAGGGAAAAAACCCCAGATCATTTGTCCCCTAAATAACCTTTTTGTGATAAATGAGGTAGGGGTGCAGAGATAAACGAGAGGTTTGCCTAGAAGCAGCCCCCTTGAAAGAGTGCATAATAACTCAATGATCGAGCGCTCTTGCGCCAAAGATGAATGGGGATAAGTAGTTTGCCGAAGCTGTGGGATGTAAAAATACATCGATAGGGGAGCGTTCCGCCTTAGAGAGAAGCCTACGCGCCAGTGGTGGTGGAAGAAGCAGAAGTGAGAATTTCAGCTTAAGTAACACAAACATTGGTGCGAATCCAATGCCTAAAAAACTTAAGGGTTATTCTGTAAGGTTCATCCACAGAGGGTGATTCAGGGCCTAAGATCGGGCAAAAAGGCATAGTCGATGGACAATCGGTGAATATTCCAGTACTACCCCTTGTTAATCACGAGGGACGGAGAAGGCTAACTTAGCCGAAAGATGGTTATTGGTTCAAGAACGTAAGGTATCCCTACTTTTTAAAGTTTTTAGTGGTAGAGAAAATGTCTCGAGCCAATGTTCGAATACCAGGCGCTACGACACTGATGTAACCCATGCCATACTCCTAGGAAAAGCTCAAATGACTTTAAGCAAGAGGGTACCTGTACCTGAAACCAACACAATTGGGCTAGTAGATAATACCTAGGAGTGTGGGACAACTCTCTCTAAGGAACTCAACAAGATAACCCCGTAATGTCGGGAGAAGGGGTGCCTTCTCACAAAGAGGGTCACAATGACCAGGCCCGAGTGACTGTTTTCCAAAAACACAGGTCTCCACAAAGTGGTAAGACCATGTATGGGGGCTGACACCTGCGTAGTGTTGGAAGGTCAAGCAAATTAGTGACATGATGACATGGGAGTGTTGGAGGCCGTAGACTCACAGGATGCACTGTAGCACCTACCTATATGGATGGTGCGAGTCGGGTGAGGATACAGAGCATTACCGGCTACTTGAGAGATCGGTTACAGGTAGATCCGATAGGAGATAATACTCCAAGTAGAACTGGTTGAGAAGATGGCCAAACATTACATGCTTGTTATATTAGGGGGTATCATATTTCCGAACACGTCAAGGAATCTTTTTAGCTTGCAATACTTGGTGTTTCTAGATCCCATCCAGGACGTAGGTAAGTACAATTGGGGAAGTGCAGTATTAGCCTACTTATATTGCGCACTTTGTCGGGCATCTATCAGTGATGTAGTTGACGTTTATGGATTTATTCCTCTCCTTCAGGTAACTTTACTAAAGTCTTAAAATTCATTCAAATAAAAAGAATCTTTAACATTACACCATACAAGAATTTTTTTCTATATTCAATTTTAAAAAATATTTAATTCCATACAGTTAATTTTTAAAACTACTAAAAATATATATATTGTTAATTTTTAATTTCTTTTGTTAATGATGAAAGTTAAATTATTTTATTTGCATCGTATTAAGGTTTGGTGTGGAGATAGGATCTCGTTTGTAATGCCATCACCCCCCCCCCCCCTATCGCATGATGGTGACACATTACTTCCATATGTTAGGCGTTGGACGCGCATAAATGATCGGGATATTGCGCCACATCATTTTCTTATTCCGATTAGAGATCAACTAGATCGCATGACAAACGATCAGGTGCATCAATTAATTTCTACAACTATTTATGACATTGTTATGATTCATTTTTAAATTTCATTTTCTATCTTTAAAATAGTCTAGCAAAATGTTTTGCAAAGCTAGATGACAGAAGAAATATTTTTTAAAATTTCTCTTAGGAACATATTGGTCCTCATCACCCTTATTATATTAAAATTATTTTTTACAAACAAATATTAATTAGATTACCGAAGAAATCAATTAATTTAGAACTTTCTTTTTTACTAGTTTTTATTATATAAATTACATATAAAAGAAGATCACTACTAATTTTATTTGGATATGAAATGTTTAATGTTTATTTTATCTGATTGTTATATTTAAAGAATAGTTTTGATGGACACCGTACAATGAAATTTTACATACACTAGCCCCTGATGTTGTACGATCGATGAGCTTTTATGAATGATATGTGTGCCTATGCTTTGCCTAGATATTGTGAGATGCCCGTACCTGATAGAGCAATGTGTCAGTTTGGCCATCCTCAACATGTACATGTGATTCCTAGTTGGGGAACCAACCACCATGTGCATCTTGGAATTTCTTGAAATGTTGGATAAATATTTTCGTGATTGGGATAATCGACTTCGGTGTTTGGTGGTTGAGGTAGATGATGGTACTATCGGAGCAGGGTTTAGATTGTGGTACCTACAATATGGACGGTTGCTTATAGGTAAGCCTATATTAGATGCTGATGTACCGTCAGGCTTTGTTCATTTCGATGGTACCAACATTGTGATGTCGAGAGGACTATTTAAGTTGCACATTCTTGCATTATAGTGGCAGAGAGACACAACCTCAGTTTCACATGGTGAAGAGGTAGCTCAAATTGTTAGGGATATATTGTTTTAGGCCGAAATATAACTTAGTGAGCAATTTTTTGAGGGGGATCATTTGTTTGAGGATGTACGTGCCAAATGATGACGATGTTTCCTGTCCCCAGATGTGGACGTGTTGATGGACGAGGAAGGGGATGTGGAGGTATAAAGGTAGAGGACGAGGACGTGCTCTAGCATGTGGTGTCAGTGATTTTCCTATTCCTCTAGACGTAGAGGCAGAGGGGGGAGAAGAGGTCGATGGTTTGCATATTCATCAGTTTGGCGAGTCGGATATCATGAATTTATTAGACATGTCATTTGATCCTTATTCGAGACCGACTCGAGATGTGGACGGACTCGGACGTATGAGCTACAGATCAATTATAGGCGTTGGAGATTGTATACTTGATATGGTGGTAAGAATTAACAATTATTTCAATAAGTAATTGACTATATAGTAATAATTTAGATTCATAACTATTTATATATTCTTGTAGGGAACATCTGGTACTGCTCATTGTGAGACCAAAGATACTGCTTTTTATAGCATTCAAGATTTTATTGAAGGACTGCTTGATGATCTGATTGAGTCACAAGCTTATATTATTTATTTATTTAAAAATATTTTATGTTCTTATTATTTATTATTGCCTTAAGTTTATATTATTTAATAATTTTTTAGATTCATACTATGGGGCCTTCATCCACCGCGGATCCTAGCCCCATGACGATCATAGAAGATGTTATTCCATCATTTACTTGGGATTTCGATGTGACAAGTATTTATGTTATTTAATTATTTGTTTTGAAATATTTATATTAGTTATTAATGCTTTAAGTTTATATTAAATTTACTTTTAATTTTATTTTTAGATTCATACTACGGGGCTTTCATCCAACGCAACCCTAGTCCCACGATGACCATAGAGGATGTCGTTTTGATATTTACTAGGGACCCCGATGTGACACAGATTTATGTTATTTATTTATTTGAAATATTTATATTAGTTATTAATGATTCAAGTTTATATTAAATTTACTTTTAAGTATATTTTTAGATTCATACTATGGGGCCTTCATCCACCTTGGATCCTAGCCACACGACGATCATAGAGGATGCCGTTTCAATATTTACTGGGGATCGCGATGTGACACGGGTTTATGTTATTTGTTTTGAAATATTTATATTAGTTATTAATGATTTAAGTTTATATCAAATTTACTTTTAATTATAATTTTAAATTCATACTACGAGGCCTTCATCCACCGCGGTTCCTATCCCCACGACAACCACAGTGGATGTCGTTTTGATGTTTACTGAAGATTTTGAGGTGACACGGATTTATATTATTTATTTTGAAATATTTATATTATCTATTAATGCTTTAAGTTTATATTAAATTTACTTTTGATTATATTTTTAGATTCATACTACGAGACTTTCATCCACCACGGACCCTAGTCCCATGACGACTAAAGAGGATGTAGTTCCGACATTTATTAAGGATCCCGAGGTGACACAAATTTATATTATTTATTTTGAAATATTTTTATTATGTCTTAATCTTTTAGTACATAGTTTCATGCATTCTGTCAGGGCGGACCTACATTGTTTCAAGCGGGTTCATATGAACCCACTTCGTCAAAAAATTACACTGTATATTTAATCTATTTTTGAAATAATATTTTTATATATAATATGTTGACTCAATTTGGATAAAATGCAACATCCAACCCAGTGGTAAAGTAGGTTCATTTTTTTAATGATCCCGAGTTCGAAACCTACTTACAGGAAATGACCTATTTTTCTTTAAATAATTAGACACCAAACTTTTTCCTTAAAGAATTTAACTTGCTTCTTTGATTATTTTTCAAATGTAATATTTCATATAACTTTTAATTTTTAAATATTTTGAATTATCAATGACTTGTAGTATTTTTTTATGCAGTTTTCAAATATATAAATTTTATGAATTATATTATCAAATTCATAGTCACAATTAAATTATTTAGTTCTCAAAATTCTAAGTATGTCATATAAATTAGGACTAAGAGAGTATAACAATCCTTAATTCCCAACCCCTTCACATCTCTAGTCTCTTTCGACTGAAATCGTGAAAATTTCATAAGTGAGTAGCAGAATCAATTGAATGATGACTTCACGAGCTAGCGGTTGTATGGTGCTTTACATAGAAAAAATAATAATTTACTACCGTTTATGACGAAAGTAATATGAAAAGGTTTAAGAAATGAACACTCGTAGAATCTCTCTCTCTCTCTCTATATATATATATATATATATGGTCACCATGTCTATATAAAAAGGTGATGTGGAATGTCTATATGGTCACCATTCCTATTTATATTTTTTCTCAATTTTTTGTACTTTTTAATTTATTTTTATATATAATAATCTACTAAATACATCTAATGCATCTATTAACCTACAATTAAAGAGGATAATGAAAAGTTTTAGCAAGAATGATATTTTTATTGTTGCAATGGAGAATGAACCGGTGTAACGGATGTCAAGAACTTATTACAATCAATCATTAAAAAATATTTTTAAAAAATAGGTAGGAGAGAACGTAATCTGAAAGTCAACCAACAAAATTCAAGAATCATTGAAAAAGAAAAAAGTTTTACTACCTCATGTAAATCAAAATTTTTGATTTGTTTATACAAATGAGATTAGGCATGAGAGCACATAATGTAAAGGTAAATTGACAAAATGGAAGAATCATTGCAAAAGAAGATTTACTACTTCAGGTAAATTGAATTTTTGAAAAGCTTTACTACCTCAAAAATCAACTTCTTTATTTGTTTGTACAAATAAAATCGGACAGGAGAGCACATAATATGAAGGAAAATTGACAAAATTGAAGAATCATTGCAAAAGAAGATTTACTACTTCAAGTAAAACGAAATTTCAATTTGTTTATATTAATGAATTCATTAGAATACACATGTAACACCCCATAGCTTAGTAGGACAACTAGGGGTAAGTGTGAGGGCAACAAGAGTCAAGCCAAGGGGCAAGAGCCAAGGCCAGGGGGCAAGGCCCAAGCCAAGGGCTAAGGCTGCTCCAAGGCTTCCGAAGCACTGCCCCACTTCACGACCACCACCACGGCTCGTGGTGGTTAAGTCAGTAGCTAGGTTGAAGCTGCCTCAAAGTGGCTCACCTTCACGAGCCACTTCACGGCCAGTGTTGAAGACCACGACTCGTGGAAAGGCTCGTGAAGGTGCCTTCAACTTGTGAAGGCCAAGCGACTTCCCAAGGACCACGGGCAGTGGTAAGGACCACGACTCGTGGAGCCTGCCATGGTGCCTGGGGGCTGCTTAGTGAGGGGCATTTAGGGAAATTCCTTATTAGGTGGTTATTAAGTGAGGTCATTTTGTATGGTCTTAGTACACCTATATAAACTATTTTAAGACTTTAAACACCCCAATTAAGTAAGTATTTCCAAAACCCCAAAAGATCCCAAAGTTCTTCCTCTCAAAAATTCTCTCTCTAGAAAACTCAAGCAAGAAGAAGAAGAAGAGAATCAAGCTAGGCCAAATTCCTCCAATATTCCAAGATTTGTGAGGGCTTTGTATCCAAGTTATGATAGCTTATTCATCCATGGATTCTTCCATCCATGGAGCCCCCTAGAATTCCCCAACTTGATGAAGAATTCCCCAATTCAAGTTAGGGTTTCTTCAATGTTGTGGGTTATGTTGTATGTTGACCCAATTGAGTGGGTATTGATCTTTTATGATAGAATTAGTACTGAATCATGTTATTATGATGAAATTGCATATTTTCCATGCTTAACCCTAGTCTAATTGATGAAATTGAAGTAATGTGGGTTTATTCCTTGAAAAGTGAAATTAGGATTTATAGATAATCTTCTAGGGTTGATGACATGTATAGTAATTGTTCAAGAATGAACGAAAGTAGACATGAATTGAATTATAGTAATGTATATGTGATGGATCATGAATAGTAAAGCTTGAGATTGAACGTTTATGATGATATATGACTAGAATCACTTAAGAATGAAGCATGTGATTAGGATGCCTTGAAATCTAGATATGCATGATGATTGTAATAAGTAAAGCTTTTAGAGTAAGGCTTGTAGTCATGAATGTAGAATTCTAGGGCTTTGAGAGTAAAGCTAATATGTTGAATCATGCTTGTAATGTCTTTGAGAGTGAAGCCTATATGAGAATGGTAGACTAGTAGATATCATTGTTGTGGAAGGACTTTACCCACCTAATCCACCTTAAGTATGATTGAATGTATGAAGTGATAGAATCACTTGAATTATGACTATATCCATGTCTAATGTAGTTATTCTAGATGTGTTGATTTCATATGAGCTTTGACCCTTGAAAGGGCAATATATGATATTATGCATGTTTTATGAAGGTTATGTAGATTCTTTAAGAACACTTTGAGAGTGAAGTGTTAATGATTAGGTTGTTGTTGTGGGTTGATTCAAAGGTTATCCTCATGAACTCATAATGAACTTAATGTGAAATGTTTTCTCACATAATGAAGGTTCTAAGGTTGAAAGATTTTTCTCACCTAGTTGAATCTAGGAGCAATAGTGGTCATAGATGGTGATAGTTGCTTACACATGGTCTAAAGAGTTATTCTAATGAAGTAAATTGGATTGATTGTCAAGGGCATCTTTCCATGAAACTTGAGTCAAAGTAGAGACTTAATAGTTATCTTGTGGGATTTAGGCCTAGCACCGAGTGGATATTGAAATGAGATGGATTGTTGCACCTAGTTGAGTCCGGCTTCCAAGATAGGAACTCTCACCAAGTAGAGTCCGGGTTTCCCAAAGTATGTCTCATGAGATGGAGTCCCTCACCAAGTGGAGTCCAGGTTTCCAAGTAGAAATATATGTATCCCATAACTACGTGCCCCGTAGAAAAGTTAGCTAGTGGATCCAACTAAGCTAACAAACAGGTTCTACCTTAGGCAAGTAGACCAACCCTTGACAGTGTGGGTAACATCGGAAGGGATCATGTGATAGTTCATATGGTCTCATGTCGGTTAAGTCTATATCCCAACTAGTACAAGATTATTAAGGAACTAAGATATGCTTGAAGAAGCATCTCCTAGAGTTCAAACCTAACGAACTAAGACATGCTTGAAGAATCATCTCATAGAGTTCAAGATTAATAATGAACTAAGACATGCTTGAGAAACATCTCCAAGTGTTCAAATATAATGAACTAAAGACATTCTTAAAGAAGTATCTCCTAGTGTTCAAAAGCATTAATAAACAAAGACATACTTGAAAAGGTATCTCCAAGTTTTCAAACATAATGAACTAAGACATGCTTGAGGAAGCATCTCCAAGTGTTCAAATACCTAATGAACTTAGACATGCTTAAAGAAGTATCTCATAGTGTTCAAAAGTAAAGAAGAGGAACTAAGATGTGCTTAAAGAAGTATCTCCTAGTATTCTAATGTTTTAAAAGAGGGACTAGTCCCCAACCAAGAAGTAAGATTATGAGGACCTAAAGTGGTACTTAGCATGGGTAGGATTATGAGGTCTTATCCATGCATTGCACAAGTATGACTTAAGGTTACCAAGAAAGTGTTTCTCTTATATGATGTATGTTTAGATAGGATTGTGCTATAGTTGCCTTCCTTGTTATGATTGACCAAAGGTGAAGATTCCCTTGTCTATGAGAAATAAGCTAAGAATGAGACCAAAGATTGTTAGTATATATGATGGCCTAAGGTGGTACTTAGTATGGGTGAGATTATGGGGTCTCATCCATGCATTTGCACAAGTATGACTTGAGGCTACGTATGAGGTGTTCCTATTATGACATGAAGGACTAAGGGTTGACTAATGCTTATATTATGCCTATGTTGGAGATTATGCCTATGACTATGTGGTTGTCTCTTATGCTTATAGTTTATGTTTCATGAGGTATCTCTTATGCTTATGGCTTATGTCTATTGACTAACGCTTATGTTATGCTCTTATGATGTTATGCTAGCTATCATATTTAGTATATTTTGTATTAACGCATACTCTTGTCTACATTCTTATTAAATATAGGGTCCGATGATCTTGAGTTCCATTCTCGTGGCTAGGTTCTTAGTAGGAGCAAAGGGTTGAAGATTGGTGAGTCTCATAGCATCGAGGATATAGCCACCATTTCCTTTATGTCTTTTATTTTCATGTTAGAACTAATGTATGGGATGTGTCCCAAGAGTTATTCAAAGTTGTTTTTAGATGGTTTGAGACAAAGTGTTAAAAGACTTCCGCTTCATTTTATGAGACTTTGATTGTATGAAAAATGTTTTAAAATTTCTGCATTTTTCTATTATCTTATGTTATGATATGCTAAGTGGCTTACATGGAGTTCTTCGAGGTTCTATGTGTCATGTTACATCTAGGGTGTACCCCTGGGTCGTGACAATATCTGTGCTGATTTAATCATTTTATGCCAACAAGAATTATAACAACG
This sequence comes from Solanum acaule, assembly GCA_036250505.1. Lineage (NCBI taxonomy): Eukaryota > Viridiplantae > Streptophyta > Magnoliopsida > Solanales > Solanaceae > Solanum > Solanum acaule. The sequence continues at coordinate 15,159 of JAJOOR010018409.1, read as the reverse complement.
GATTTATCAAAAGAAGAATGAAATCCTATTTAAGAATTCACTATACCGAAGATCGAAAGACATCAAATGTCCTCTAACATTCAATTTGTGAACCGTAAAAATACTGCTACCATGAAGTATTAGTACTCTCCTTCTATTCTTTTTCTTTTTCACAAATAAAAAGTTATAAGAAAAATAATTTTTTGATTCTCTTTTCTAATAGTAAAGAATAAATTTAGTGCGATATAATTAGAAAAGAATAATGAGACAAGGCAGGAAATAACAAGATAAAAGGAAGAAGATAGTAGTAAATTGAGTAAAAGTAAAAGGAAGGAAAATAAGAAAAAGGAAAGAAAAAAAATTAGTAACAACAATAAAAATTAACAAAGGAAAGGAGAAAATGTAAAAACATTACTTTTTATTTATTTTTTCTTTAGCTACTTCTCTCTCTTTCTTCTTTTTTATTTAGCATTTTAGATAGAAAAAAGTTATATATATATATAGAAAGATGACTACAACTATGTTAAAAAGTAAATTAGATAATATTTTATAAATTCTTTGAATTTTGAATTTTTTTTCAATATAACACGTAAATAAGAAAAAATATTAAAAGTCAAGAATAAAAGGAAAAAAATTATGATTCTTGGTTAAAGAGATAACTTTTGGAAAAAAATTATAGATCAAAAGAAATAAGATTAAGGAAAAAAATAAATTTCATGCATAATAATAAATTACGATAATAAGGAAGAGAAATTAATAATATTATTATTTTTTTAGAATATTTTAAAAATAGAAGGTAGAAAGAGAAATTTAAGAAAAAGTGATAAATTGTAGTAATGTGGGGAGAGAGACAGATAAGATATATGAATTTTATTTTACTGATTTTATAGATCAAAAGAGAAAAAATTGGAAAGAAGAAAAATTTCTTCAATAATAATAATAAATTATGATAATAAGGAGAGGAGATAAATAAGTTTTCTCATTTTAATAATCTATAAAAATAGAAGGTAAAAAAACTAATTTATGAAAAAATATTAAATTATAGTAATGATGAGGAGAGATGGTAAACAATAAATTGTAGTAAAGGTAAGAAGAGAGATAAATAAGGTCAACATATTTATTATAATTATAATATGAGGTGAGTACTATAATTATGTTAAAAATATATTAAATTAGATACTATTTTATAACTTTTTTTGAATTTTTTTTAACATAAAATATAAATAAATAAATATTTAAACGTCAAGAAAAGGACAAAAAGGATCATTGTGATTCTTGGTCAAACAGATATCTTATTTTACATATTTTATAGACTAAGAGAATTTTATTTTATCTTTAAAAGGAGAAATTTTGTGAATAATAATAATAATATTTAACATCTATGTTTTTCTTCAAATTTATAAATCAAAAGAAAGAAAACAATTAAGAAAAAAGATTTTTTTTGTGAATAAAAATAATTAATTATGGTTATATTGAGGAGAGATAAATGAAAAATTTATTATTTATTTAAAAAAAAAACAGATTGAGAGATGTGAAACCTCAATTACACAAAAACAAAATAAAGTATTTGAAGAAACTAATTATTTGTAAGTTTATTATTATAGCATATGCATACAAATTATATTAATTATTTTGAGACGAGGAAAATAATCACATCTTCTTAAGTTATCATGTGCCTTCAAAGAATTAAGATAATCATACTTTCTCAATTCCTTTTCATTCAATTTGTAAATCAAATATGAATTTAGTAAATCATGACAGAAACAATTTAAGTTAGGATATTACTTTGACAAACAAAATGTGAGATTACTACATTATAACTATAAATTCTATAACGTCTTAGAAGAGTAAAAAAGAATAATAACAAAATTATACATAGTAATAAATTATGATAATAAGGAAGAGAAATGAATAATATAATTATTATTTAGAATCTTTTTTTAAAAAATAGAAGGTAAAAAAAAATAATTAAAGAAAAAGTGATAAATTGTAGTAATGTGTGGAGAGAGACAATAAAGGTATTTGAATTTTTTTACTGATTTTATTGATCATTAGAAAAAAAATCTAAACAAGAAAAAATTCTTCAATAATAATTAGAATTATGATAACAAGGAAGAGAGATAAACAAGATTTTTCATTTTTAAAAATTATAAAAATAGAAGGTAAAAAATTATTTTAAGAAAAAATATTAAATTATAGTAATGATGAGGAGAGGTGAAAAAGCAATAAATTGTAGTAATGATAAGAAGAGAGATAAATAAGGTAAACATATTTATCATAATCATAATATAAGGTGAGTACTACAACTATGTTAAGAAAATATTAAATTAGATACTATTTTTGAGTTTTTTAAACATAAAATATAAATAAAAAATATTTAAAGTCAAGAAATGGAGAAAAAGGATAATTATGACTCTTGATCAAAGAGATATTTTATTTTTACATATTTTACAGATCAATAGAAAATATTAAAGGAAAAGGAGAAATTTTGTGAATAATAATAATATTTAAGATCTATTTTTTTAAAATTTTATAAATCAAAAGAAAGAAAACAATTAAGGAAAAACGAATGTTTTGTGAATAAGAATAATTAATTATGATGATGAAGGGGAGAGATAAATAAGATTGTTATTTTAAAAAAACTATAAAAATAAAAGGTAGAAAAAATAATAAATTATAATAGTAATGATGAGGAGAAATATTGAATATATTGTAATAATGGTAAGGAGATAGGTAAATAAGATATTTTAAATATATATTTATTTTGTGAATATTATAAATCAAAATAAAGAAAAAAAATCAAAAATTGACAAAAAAGACAAATAATAATCCTGGCCAAGGTGAGGTATTACATCATTCTTTTATCCGCCACCTTTATATTTTTCTAAACTGTGATATCAATCATCAACTATAACTCTAAAATAATTTCCAACATATAATTTATTTTATTCATATTTATACCTAATTGATCATTTGTGATATTAACTCTTTTTATTTTAAAAAAAAGTCAAACACTTCCTATAATATATTTAATATTGTATTATATATATTCTTTCAAGTGCATCAAAAATTCACCCAAACGATTATTATTCAACTAAAATAAAATATTTTGTTATTTTAGTTTACAACTATAATTAATAACAAAAAATTCATACTACACCGTTATTAATTATTACATTGTTTAAATTGCAATTTAACAATAACTAAAACTTGAAATTTAATTTATTTAAATTTGAAAACTAAAAAAGATCCTTAAAATATTTTTGATATTCAAATATAAGAAAGTTTTTTAAAAAATATTTGATTAATTTTTTTCTCATCGCGCGAAGCGCGAACAAATTCTCTAGTACAATTATAAAAACATATCTTAATTGAGCAAGCTTTGTTTTGTCGCTTCTTTGTTCATTTTTAAACTATATATTTATTGAATCATTTGATAAAAATTCTAGGTCCGCCAATGTATCATGTGGTGACGTATTTTTGTGAGTGTCCCTTGTCCTAGGTTCTTCTGAGTTCAATAAGAGATTTTTGAATTTTATTTTCATGGATTGTACTGAATCCCTGAAGCATTTGAGTCTGAATGATGATTTGGGATTTGTGTTTCTTGTGTTTGGATGGTTTGGGCAAGTGTATAAAGTTTTGGGGTTGTTCTTGTTGTTTGGTTTGAGAATGAAGGTCTTGCAATTTAGCCGATATTTTTATGGGAAATGAGGTGAATAGAAATGGGTGTTGCTCAAAAAGTGATTTTGATGGGAAGTGTAATGAAAAGATGAAGTCTGTGTAGTTAAGATTGTTGATGAATTCGAATTCAAAAGAGGAAAAAAAGTGAAAATAAGAATGGTGGGTTGTTGGCCAGTGATTAAGATTGTTGATGAATTTGAATTCATAGAGCAAATGTTGCTTGTTTGGAACTTGAAAAGGAGAGATTGGCAGTAAGCACCTAAGGTTGCAGTCTTCTCCTAACATTATTAATTTTTAAAAGTTTCTATGTTTGATCAACATTATTAACTTTTTATTTAGTATCTATGTTAACTGATGTTTACCTATAATAGTTGTTAATATGTTATTGCTATTAAGATTTTGATCATTAGTGATAGAAGTCCCGACAGTAGGCAATGTGGGTGGCTTAGTTGTCTAGTGGGATGATAACCTGCTAATCATAATTAGTGGTCATTAATAGTCATTCAATACCTTTAGGTGTATTTGGACACTGTTAAGTGTATCCCAATAACCATGATCAATAGTCATCAACAACCATTAAATACCATTAAGTGTATTTTGACATGGTTAAGAATATCTAACAACCATGATCAATAGTTATCAACAACCACTAAATATCATTAAGTGTATTTAGAAAGTCATTAAACACCAAGGGTAATCAACAATCATTAAACACCATTAATAGCCACTGATAACCATTAAACACTATTATTTATTTCTTTCATCTTCTAAGGAAATAAAACATTGCAATATTTTCTTTTTACTTCTTTTAAGGGAAGAAAATGATTTTCTCTTTCAAACTAATAAAAGTCAAAAACAATTTATTCCTAAGCTGAAAAAAATAAAATACTAACAGTCCTTTTCTTTTCCGAACTCGATCAAATAATCAAGCATAGTAGGGACCACAAATTTATTAGCAGAGGCTTCCAATTATAATATTTAATTCGTAAAAAACATGAATTAATCATATCATAATAAATCACAGGTTGTACCACTAAAAATCTGCAACTGCACTCCTGTATTTAATTCCAATTTTTTTTCGTTACAACTTATTTAACTCCCCATGTTAGAATTACCGACACCAATAAATTAAACTAAACTTCTGAAAAATTTAATCCATTGATTAATTTAATCCTTTATCTTTATGCTTAAATTAATTCACATGACGGATATACATATATAATCCACATGCAGGGATTTCACGTGACTACTTATAAGCAACCATAAAGGGGTGTCGTCTTTCTCATATCCGGGATATGGTTCTATCAGCTAATTATTAATTAACGAATGTAATTTGTTATTATCCAATCCATTAGGAATTTTTTGACTCATCATAGAGTCTCACCTTTTAATAGATGAAAATAATAAAGCAAACTACAAAGATCATAATAACAACATCAAGATTAAGAGTATATCTCATGTAATGGACTAGAGATATTATTTATTGAAATTCAGAACCTAAATCCATATCTCAATTTGGTCCGTTCAATACATGCAAAATGTACTAACACAAGAAGTTAAAATTTTACCATTCCCATAATTAAGATTGAATTACATTTAATCTTGTGTTACAATCATCAAGATGTTTGTCCAATTTCATCTTTGATTGTGAACATTTAATTTATGATTTATAAGAACCGACAATTTTAATCTTTCGCGTATGAGTTAAGTAACTCCATACCCGAAAATCGTCTACTATATAAGCAATGGACACACATATAAACACAATGATTTATTCAAACAAAAACTTTATTGTAACAATTAATATAAAATGTAAAGTCTTTATAAAGGATTAAAATCAATACTATAACTCAACCATATGGTTAATAGTTTATCCCAACATGTACCTCCCAAGAACTTACTTTGATCACTGTCCCTTTCTACTCTCCCTATCTAGGAGTAGGATGGCCACAAAAAATCGAGTCTTTAGATTCTAATCAGTGTGGATGTCACATCCCGATCTCCCAAATATCATTAGTGACTCCTAGAAATACTCCTCAACTATTATGGAGGTTGTTGCTGCATTTGAACTAAATATTACAAAAGCACCTTTGGTAATATCTTCCATAAAAAAAGTCTATTTTAAATCTCCTAAAGGGCATCCATTCGTCAAAGAACTACCCTTGTAGCAAGTTCCTCCTTAACCTGGAACAAGAACTAATCACTGATTATAATACTATTCTAAAAAGGGAAAAAGATTTCAGGAAATTGAAATCTAGGATTAACTAGCTCCAAGAAGGGGATACTAACACATAATTCATTCATATTAGTACCCTCAATAGGCGTAGAAGAAACAATATTTTGTCCTTTCAAGTTGAGTATGGAGTTTGGATTCATAGTCGTGATGAGATAATCCAACATGCGACCCCATTCTTCAAATGTCTCTCTAACACTCAACACTCCTATTCCTCGAATTTGACTATAACTGTTGGGCCTGTCTCTATTCCACAAGAGGATATCCAACTCCTACACAGTACGCCTTCGATGGAGGAAATAAAATCAACAGTCTTCTTCTTCCATCCTCATAAAGAATTAGGCTTGATGGCTTACACCATTTATTCTGTCAAAAGTATTGGGCTACTGTAGACCTATCTGTGCTATCTCTCTTTCAGCAGGCTTTCATAATGGGGTCAATACCAAAAGCCATAAACCTGACTCATATATGTCCAATTCCTGAGTGTAATAACGCTACTTCACTTAAAGATTTTCACTCGATTAGCTTATGCAACACATCCTATAAGATTATCACAAAGATCATAGCTATGAGACTTAGAATATTCATGGACAGGATTATAGGACCCTACCAGACCAGTTTTCTCAAAAATCAATAGGCAACAGACAACGTTGTCTTGTATCACACTTTAGGAAAATGAAAGGGAAAGTGGGAAGTTTTATGGCCAAAATCGACTTAGAAGAGGCTTTCGATAGGATTGAATGGTCCTTTGTGAAGTACACCCTTCAATACTTCAACTTCCCCCAATAAATTATCAACCTCATTCTGTCTTGCATCAGTTCTTCAAAGATGGCAATCCTCTTTAATGGCACTAGAACAGAATTCTTTTCTCCGAATAGAGGCATCCGTCAAGGTGATTATATGTCCTCCTACTTATTCATTTTGTGTATAGAAGTGCTCTCACACCAAATTAACCAATCAGTCGTACAAAAAACTTGGAGGCCCATAAAAATCAGTAACTACAGTCCCCACCTCTCTCACTTATTCTTTGCAGATGATCTAGTGTTATTGTTCCAAATAACGGAAGCTAGTTGTTGGTCGATCATAAAAATAATGGATGCCTTCTGTAACTGGTCTGGGCAGAAAATCAACATTAATAAGTCCAAGCTTCTCTTCTCCCGGAATTGCCCTACATAGGTAGTAGGAAACATCTCGAACCTACTTAAGATCAAGCCCAACAACTCAATTGGGAAATACCTGGGCTTTCCCATTTTTGAGGGGAAGTCACAAAAAGGATATTTCCAGTTCATTACGGACAACATTCAATCCAAGCTTAATGGGTGGAAAACAAAATTCCTTAACATTGCGGGACGAACAACTCTTGTAAAATCAACCCTTGTCCATATGGCATCCCACGTCATGCAATACATAAAACTCCTCAGTAATATCACTAAACACATAGATAGGGTCCAACGAAACTTTATATGGGTTTCTACTGACTCTAGGAAAAAGCTCCACATAATAAATTGGAAAGTAGTTACCAGCGATAAGGAGGAAGGTGGATTAGGAATACTCAGGAGTCGTACTAGGAATGAGGCTTCATTGTGGGCCTCTATACTCATTAGGAAGTATATACACTAGGAATACAGACCTGCAAACCACCACCAGCCACCTTAGGATGGGTAGTAGCATTTGGAAAAACATCTCACGAACTTGGAAGAATTGTTCTCTCTGTAGAAAATGGGATCTAGTGAAAGGTAACAGGATCCTGGGAAGACATTTGGCTAAGCACTCCCTCCCCTTTATGACATCAAGTCATTGTCCCTTAAGTGAAAAATACTTATCCCTCAAAGTCGATGACATAATACAAATGGAGTTTGGACACTAAGCAACCTCTCATTCCAACAACCTGCTCACGAGATTACCTTGACCCATATCCCTCAAGGGCTGAACATATGCGATAAAATAACCTGGGCCCAAACTAATAATGGGAATTTCTCTACCAGGTCAGCGTATAACTTCCTTAATATGAAGAACCATACGACCCACCCCCAATTAATTGAGTTTAACAGGATTTGGAAACTCTCTTGTCCCAACAAAATAAAATATTTTCTTTGGCTATACAACCATGACCGGCTTAAAACCTGTAAGTATCTACATAATATAGGCATCGACATCAGCCCTTTGTGTCCTATATGCCAAGAACCAGAAACTACTTTACACATTTTCATCGAGTGCCCCTTGGTGAGAAACTTTTGGGTTGCCCTAGGTTTAGATCAGAACGTTGATAATGTTAGGAGCAATTCCACCCCAAATGGTTAATGAACCTAAAAGATATTAAATCCAAAATCAATTCTATCTGCTGGTCTCAAGTTTCCCCCTTAGCACATGGAACATTTGGATAAATCGTAATAATAACTTCCACGTTAAAACAAAGCTCAATATAAACATCCACAATATCATTAACAAAACCCTAGAGTATGTCCTTCTACGCCCTAACAGTCACTATAAGGGATGCACTAAAAGGGATAGTACTCCCCCTAGATGGACCCCAACCGATATAGGATTTAAACTCAACATTGATGCCTCATTCAATCACAACTCTAGGAAGGGAGGTACGGGTTGTGTGATTCGCAACCATTTGGGCGACTGGATTATAGGTATGAGCTCCAGGATAACCTCCAACTCAGTGCAAAATGCGGAACTCCTAGCACTGCTACATGGACTATGGCTAGCAATAAGCAAAAACTTCAGAGTCACCACCAGAGGCGGAGTTAAGATTAGAAGCTTGGGGGGTTCTAAATCAATTTGTTTTGGGGTTTACAAGTTAATATACATAATTCTTTTTAATTTTCTAATACAAATATAGGATCTACGAAAAAGCTAGTGGGTTTGTCCGAACCCATGAACCCCACCTAGCTCCGCCTCTGACCGCCATCGCTACAGACTCTAAAGAGATAATAAGATTGCTTCATAATCAGAATTCATCTAAGTCGAATGTCTTAATTGAATGCAGGGAGTTGATCCAATAGTTGAGGGGGTCGACGATCCTACATGAATTCCGAGAAGGTAACAGTGTGGCTGATCTTCTAGCACGTAAAGGAAGGGATCTACAAAATGCATTGCGTTTTGAAATCTGGAATGAAGCCCCCATATTTGTTTTGGATGATGTCAAGAAAGATAAGAAGAATTCTACTCTTGTTAATCAAGGACCAAATTTATGTAATATGCTACCTATTATGTCTACTATTGAACATGTAATTCCGTCTGATGCTAGCAGTAATGCAGACACATCGTTGTTATGATGCTAACTTAATATATATATATTTTTATTTATTTATTTTTATTTATTTTTTTTATTTATTTTTTATCAAAAAAAGAAGAAGATGAGGATGGATATGCGGAACTTAGGCCACGAGATATTCTACGAATTTAAAGAAAGGGTTGTGGAACATAGTATTATTATTTTTTGTGTATGTATCTTTTATTAATTGTGTATAGTATTAATATTTTGTGTATGTATCTTTTATTAATTGTGTATAGTATTAATATTTTTTGTGTATGTATCTTTTGTTAATTGTGTATTATTATTTAATTGTATATGGTATTATTTTTTATGTATGTATCTTTTTTAATTGTGTATAGTATTATTATTTTTAGTGTGTGTATCGTTTTTTAATTGTGAAATATTATTTTAAGTGTGTATAGTATTATTATCTTTTGTGTATGTATCTTTTTTTAATTGTGTATTATTATTTTAATTGTGTATAGTATTATTATTTGTGTATGTATCTTTTTTTAATTTTGTATTATTATTTTAATTGTGTATAGTATTATTACTTTTGTGCATGTATCTTCTTTTAAAAGAAAAGTAAATGAAAAATTTGGAAATATAAAATTGTAACACCCCGTATCCTAGACAGACCAGAATGCAGATTTCAGAAGTTGCAAGTGCCACCGACGGGCACCACCCACAGACCGTAGGTGGGGTCCGTGGTTGGCCACTTGCAACCCCTCCTTAGAAAACCTAGAAAATTATTCTAGGGGTCAACCCATGGCCGGACCTACGGGCCGTGGTCCTAATCCGTGGATCGAGACCCCCAGAACCCCCTCTCTGAAGCCAAACGACGATTGACCAGGATGGACCGTAGGTCCAACGATGGTCCGTCGGTGGTCCAGACAGCTTTTAAGTCAGTGGTCGTTTGGTCTTTTCCCTGTGCGTTGGACCTCTAAACTACGTCGTTTTAGCCTAGTAACTTAATTAGAACTTACCCTAGTCAAATCATTCTCCAAAAAATCATCAAATTGAACGAAAAGAAGGAGAACGAGTCGACCAACCCTCACCAAGAACGCAACAAGGTTTCCTCTAGTTCCTGCCCCGAAATCGAAGGATTTCTCTGTGAAATTCGGCACCAGGAATGTGGGATTTCACTAGTGGGTTCCTTTCACCCATTAGGTCCCTAGAATTCAGTTAGATTCTTGATTCCCTTTATCATGTTTAGACCTAGGGTTTCTAGAACTTCAGATTATTGCTGTGATTTAGATGTTAGATTAATCGAAATCAGATTCTCATGATTTCGTAACAATGTTGCTTAGTTTTTTGCATGAAATTCAGAATCCTAGTTGTGTAGATTTGTTAAGTTCATGAACTACACTTGCTAGGTCAGTTTATTCAGCTATACATGTCTCAGCTAAGAATGTTTCATTATCAGTCTATTAATGTTGCATTTTCAGTTAGCATGTCAGTATTTTTGAGCTATTCAGTATTACTGAAATTCAGTTATAATGTGTTACTTACATAATCAGTTGGGAGTAGGCATAATACTGAGTGGACTAAGGGTCAGTCACCCTCATAGTCCCAGAACTATGTGCCCCCGTAGGATAAGTCCCCTATGTGGGCAACATTTTAGTGATCACGCCAGTCATGCCTTTATACCCCTGACGAGGTATATTGGGTCCTCTCGATGGGACGATACATCGGACTCCACGGATAACTCTCGTGGTTTTATGTCGGTTAACAAAAGCTCCCACAGTCAAATTCTACTGCATTGACCAGGTTATCAGTTTTAGTTCAGTATTCAGTCTTAGCATCTCATGTACTTGGTCATTTCATTCTGTTAGCGCAGTATTCAGTATATTTCAGTATTTACATCATGTTCAGATTTTGTCATTGTTCTTATTGCTTTGTTCAGTTATGTATATGTTATTCAGCTTGTCCTATCCTGCATGCTCAGTACCTTTCAAGTACTGAAGCATACTCTACTCTACATCTTCTCGTGATGTAGGTTCAGGTCCTTAGCATTCAGATCACGCATAGATTAGTCCCTGATCTCCAGTTCAGCAGTATCAGTGGTGAGTCCTCATTCTTCGAGGATGATTTATATGTTTTTTCTTCAGTCATTCCTATTTTAGTTTCAGTTTTGCTAGATATTAGCTACATGTCCCAGTAGCTCTTGTCAGTTAGAGGCTTTTATTTAGACATAGTTAGATTCAGTATTAGTTGAGTTTGATTTTTTAGTTGTCGTTAAACTCAGTTTTATTTATCCAGATTTAGAATGGGTATTCCCCATCATTTTCCCTGTGTGTCATGTTTTAAGCTTTCGCACAGAATTAGCTAATTTCAGTTATCTTAGTATGATTATGATATGCCGACAGGGTTAGCTTGAGGTCACTCGTGATCCTAGGTCCCGTGTCCACGTCCTGAGGGTAGCTTCGGGGCATGACAAACTTGGTATTAGAGCCAAGTTTAAAAGTCTTAGGATGTCTGAAAAGCTGCACTAAGTAGAGTCCCTTTCATGAGTGTGAAGCGAGCCGCACTTATGAGGGCGAGGCTACGAAATGTTTTAGGAAAAAACATCACTTCCTTAATATTCTTATCGTGTGTGGGTATGATCTTCTTTTCTAACTCGACATTATGCGTTTTCAGATCATGCCTCCTCATAGAGCTTACCCAAGAAATGCCAATGCCCGCAACGCTAATGTAGCTCCTCCAGTCTCAGATCATGAAGTTTCGAATGCAGAGTTTCGGAACGCCATTAAAATTTTGGCCTAGAGTATAGCCAACTAGAACAATCAGCAGGTTCCAGTTCTTGCAATTGCTAGTGGCGGATCAGCTGCAGCTAGGGTCCATGATTTTATTAGGATGAACCCCCCTATGTTTCTAGGGTCGCATATTGGTGAGGATCCCCAGAACTTCATTGACGAGGTTAAAAAAATCTTTGGAGTGATGCAAGTGATAGGAAATGATAGGGTAGAGTTGGCGTCCTACCAGCTTAAGGATGTGGCTCACATATGGTCTACACAGTGGAAAGACAACAGGGGTGAGATTGCAGCTCCTGTGACATGGAAGTGTTTTACCGGAGCTTTTCTCAACAGGTTCTTTCCAAGAGAGTTGAGAGAGGCTAAGGCTCATGAATTCATGAATTTGAGACAAGGTTCTATGTCGGTCCAATAGTATGGACTTAAGTTCACCCATCTCTCCAGGTATGCTCCACATATGGTTGCTGATTCCAGGGCTCAGATAAGTAAATTTCTATTTGGGGTATCTGACTTGGTAAGAACGGAGTGCAGAAATGCTATGTTGCTGGAAGATATGCTGGAAGATATGAACATCTCTAGGTTCATGACTCATGCTCAGTAGGTTGAGGGAGATAAGTGATTAACGTTTGAAGGACACTTCATCCAATTCTAAGTGTCAACGATCGTTAGTCAGTATATAACCCAACCAACTGATTTGGGGTCGATCCCACAGATAGTAGCTTTCTTTGAATTTAAATATGAAAGTATGACAATGACCTTTGCAGCTGAGCAGCACACGCTTAAGAGTTTAATAATCAAAATTTTAGGATGTCGTTACCAACCCACTTCAAATTATTAACAAGAAACAATCAAATAACTAGAAAACACTTGGGGGATTGACTAACCAACTGCCGAATTCAACTTAATGGGTGTACATCATTACCGATAATGCTAATTCGTCGCGGGTAGAATGGACTATAAGTAAAATAATTTTCTATCAAACAATTGCCTTATTTTATTTGAATTCTTTCGAACCTCAACACTATCCATAAGCTAACCAGCCCACGTTCTTATCAAATCCAATCTTTTGAGCTAGATATAAAGGGTGGGTCTAGGGTTTCACTTTCTCAAGCTGAAACCGTCAAGGCGCATTACTAAGGATGCCAAATTACTACGTTGGTTCTGTACTTCTCTCTTGAGCAAGCACAAAACTCTGAAATCTATCGCACCAAATATGCAATAATGAAGATAAACCACTATATAATTTAGACCCGCTTCAGATTAACACCAACAATCACTAATCAATAACACCCATTTAGTAGAATGCAACAATTGGTCACATTGTCAAACCCCCAAGGTTAGGGTTTTAGCCAATCATGGTGACAAGATGAAAATCAATACCTGCCACGTTTTCCATAGCTAAGTAAATGAAATTCGGAAGTTAAAATTAACTAAAATCTTCTCTATTACAAAATCCCAATGAAAAACCTTGCTAAAAATCACTTGAAATCCACAATGGTAGTGTTTTTACTCTCAATCTTTTGTTCCTCCCGTTTATGAATGAATTATCTCTCTTGCAAAAATCATTTTATGCAAGTCTAATGTGTGGCTGTTTGGAACCAATCGATGAGATAAGTCAGGCTTTGTTGACCGTTCGGCGCTCACTGATTTTACTTCGTCTCGCCTTCATTTTTCACCTCTTCTTAGTCCTGCCACTATAATTTTAAGCTAGCCAGATCGAGATCATCGTCTCATTCCGCGATGCGCCCTTTTTCTTTTCATCTCGCCCATCAGCACTTATCTGGATTTTCATCAGTACTTTTGGCGACCTGGTCATCCATCGCCGATGCGATTGGCGTCACGCCGAGTGGAACTGCTGCTTGCCGAAGCTACTCCAAATCCAGCCTCAGCGTTCTATAACTTTAGGCGGTAGAGTGGCAACTTGGCGAGTCACCGAGTGACATCGACTATCATCAGGCTTGTTTTCCCCTTCTCCTTTTCGCTCATGTTGTCTCTGTTGCCTATTTCTATCCTAGCTTTGTTCCTCAATTTGTATATCTGAAGATCAAGTGTTTTATATCAGTTGTTGGCACAAAATAAGCATTTAAGGACACAAAATCATTATAAATAGAGTCCTAAATAAGTCCAAATCTCAGACTCATCAACACCCCCAACTTAAACTTTTGTTTGTCCTCAAGTAAAACTCAAGTTCAGCAGTTCAAAAGGGATATCTCAAATAGTGCTACACAAGACTCAATCATGAATGCACTCAACAATACTCAACTTACTCATGGAAGGATCAATTGTGCACTCAAAGATTCTCAAGTTCACTATACTTGTTTCAAATGTGAGTTCAAGCTCAACACAGGTACTCAAATGCCCTCACACAAAGATGATTACATATTCACACACTATTCTTCAACAATTTAAAGTTCCGAAATTACATGTAACTCTAGCACTCTCAAAGATGAACACATGAATGACTTCACCCATAGGTTTGCCCTTATTTTCCACTTAACATTCGTTTTAGCTCACTAAAGATCAAAAAGGTCTTTTCAAGGCTTGAAATGGGGCCGAGTGTAAATGTATGGTCATTTAGGCTCAGTGGCTGCTATTATCATGAAATGTGGAATGAACAACACTTTCTTTCCTTTTCTTCAACATTTGCACTCATGCTCACAAGTCACCTCATTATTCACTTCTCATGGAATGCCAAACACCCCATTTCTCTTGCAACTTTCACAACTTTTTCGTTCTTTTTCTTTTTTATTATTCATTTATTTTCTCTTTTTTTTTTATATGGAGGGGTTCCATCTTTCTTATAACCATGGCTCAATGGGGACTTCTTTTGCATTTCTTGATTTAACTTCTCTTTTCACCATACCCCCAACTTAGGCTTTGGCCTAAGTTGGCTATTCAAACAAACCACACTTCATGAGGATTACGGGTGAAGGGATAGAGCGAGGTCTCATTTTCTCAAGTTTCTTCCAAGAAAAGGACAGGGCTCAAAGGGGGTTTAAGCAAAGTTCACACACTCACAAGGTAGGCCACAATAGAGGTATAATATCAAATTAGTTCACTCTTCAAAAAATTTGCCTAAGATCATTTCAACAGTTTGCATCACTTAGTCAACTGGACCAACGGGGCAAATTCTAGGTGTTATCACATATTGTTCACGGTAAGCTCATCACACAAGGCATTGACACCAATATCAAACAAGACTCCACACTTTCGCTAGTGTGCAATGTTCATCACAAGAGACTCAATTC